>CM030360.1:285439202-285454196 GCA_017893485.1 Hemerocallis citrina | reverse complement strand
GGGTGGCCATTGTGTCTGGCAGCGGGGGTCGAAGAGACAATTCTGCGTACTGATGGGTAGATGGGCCTAATGATGTGGTCCATCACCGCCCCGGAGTTGACAGTGACTGTGGCGCAAGGCTAGCAGTGATGCATCACCAATTCCCTCCACATGTTTACTTTTCACCTGCTCTCTTTAGATTTGGATTGGATCTGAAAGAGAGTGTGAGAGGAGAAAGAGGAGTAGATTGAGTTTGGGTTTTGGATATGAGTGAGAGAGATGTGAATGAGAGGAGCAGATTGGATTTGTGGTTTGGATCCGAGTAAGAGATATAAGAGAAGATATGAAAGACGAAGATGCCTTTCGAATGCTGTCCTCGAAGGGGACGTGTAGCGGCTGGTGGGGCAACGTCGCGGGGGTTGGGCCCAAAGATGGGGTGCACCTCCACCACCAGCGCCTTTGATGAAATTGCTTTCGAATGCTATCGTTCACCATCCCACCAAGAGTGCGGGCTCCAAGACGGAGTCCCTATAGGCACCGTCACTAACCGACGTCGCAGAGGTTGGACCCGAAGAGGGGGTCCACCCCCATCGCCAGTACCTTCGCTAAAACATACATTACCTTCGTGGGAGAGATGTTGTCATCTCTTCCGGTTGCTGGTGAAGGAGAGGAGCTGCTGATGCAGGGCTGGGATCAAAGAAGTTGTTGAAGAACACACCGATGTCAGCGGGCGTTTCAAATTTGGAAAAGGTTTGGGCGCTAAAATTCCCGCCTGGTTCACTTCATGCGGGTCTGCTCGTGCCAAATGCGTTTGGCACAGTGTTCAAATGACGTACAGACATTTTCTATTGAGCTGAACATTGTGACTGGACCCAATATGGGGTCCAATACGTTATTAGAGGAAGAGTTTCACTAATTCTAGATGGTGTCCAGTATGATTTTGAAGTTATCTTTTTTGCCTAAGAAGGTATCCGGATTGTCCTCTCAACCCTGACCCACACTTAACCTTGAGGCTTTTGGCTTGACTAAAAGAATTTTTACTTTCGTGGGACTCGTAAAAGTATTTCTAGTTTAGCCAGTGCCTTCCAGGTGAACGAGTACGATATCAAGGAGATAGTGTCTATTGCATTGATGACTGACCCTCCAGGGTTATGTTGGAGGGACTTCTTGTTGTCTGTATTGGTCATGTAATTAAATTTATGTTTGTTTCACCCTCCAGGGTTCTTTCTATTGTCTCACCCTCTCCTGTATGATTTGAGGTTTTATGTTTTATTTCTTGTTCTGTAGGTTATACTTTTGGTCCAGTATTCTGGGTTTGTTTCAATATTAATTTCTTATTAATAAAATAATATGATTATACTTCATATTTTCCCTATAAAAGAAAAAAAAATGTACGATTGTAATGTGAACACGTACCCATACTTATGAGGACTAATTCTGTGTTATGTGGATACGGAGAATATTTTTCTAAGAAGGTTTGGAGTAGGGCTGCAAACGAATCGAGCTATTCGCGAGCTATTCGGCTCGAGCTCGGTCAAAGCTCAGTCAAAGCTCGGCTCGAACCGAGCTCGAGCTTGATTTTTTTTTTAGGCCAAACTCGCGAGCTATTCGGCTCGAATGTGGTCAAAGCTCGGTCAAAGCTCGGCTAGAACCGAGCTCGAGCTCAAAATTGAGCTCGTTTCGTAAACGAGCCGAGCTCTAGCCTAAAGGTATTTGGCTCGGCTCGGCTCGATTGCAGACCTAGTTTAGAGGGATCAGGACTATATTTTCTTTATGAAAATGGAGTTTTAAAATTAAGTAAAATCTACTAGAGTTTGTCTACTATAGATGGTTCTCTCCTTACAAAGTCATAGAATAGGTGAATAGGAAAATCAACTATAGCTCCACCAGAATATAGACTGCACATAATAATGTATTATTGACGCATTTGCACGGAGGAGACAACTCATTTGATTCATGTACACATGCAAAGAAAGCCTAACAAAAGGGTAAAAGAGAAGCAATAAGGTGAACAGAGAAAAGTAGGGAGACTTGCCTCTCCATATATGGATATTACACTCAAAAGTACTAATAACAACAACCAACCATAGAAAGAAAACATTGTCCGGATCGAGTGATCTACTCCCAGGTGCCAGACCGGAAATCATGAGGACTGAGAAAAATGGATCGTTCACGGTTTGTTCGCTATATAATCGTATCCATTTTAAAACTTGTAGTTCAAAATGGTCTACGATTCTTTGGATTAATGTCAAAGCTCTGCTTAAAATTAGAGTATTCCTTTGGTTAGTTCTCAACGATGCGATTCTAACTAGAGAGAACTTGGCTGAAAGACAACTGCATATCGCCACTAAATGTGGATTCTGCAATGCTTTCATGGAATCAAAAATTCATTTGTTCTTAGATTGCCCTAAAAGTAAGGTCGTTCTATGCAAGATCATGATGCCTCTAAGAACATCGACTTACCCTCGGGTTTATGAAGATCTATGGATAGGGCATATTTTCACTAGCGAGAGACATAAGATGAGAGAAGTGTGGTACATTGCAGTCGTCACAATGACCTAGGTTTTTAGACGTAATAAGAATAACTTATACTTTTGTGGAATTTGTGATAGTATTTCTGATAATCTTATTCACATCATGCTGCTTCTTTTTTTTCTTTTTCTTTTTTTTTGTGGTGGTGGGGGGGGGGGGGGGGGGGGGCTATAGCTACAGCGGGGAGGTCCAAGAGAGAAAATCGCCAGAGCATTTGAGGTGAAGGAGTATGACAATGCATAGGTGGATATTGGGCTAGGCGCTCCAGAATTTGGTTGCCCACCATCAGGATATTGTTGGAGGGACCTCTTATATCTTGTTTGTTGTATTTATTTTTTATGCTCTTGTATGTTTTGCTGCCCCACCCTCCTATGTCCTATGGAGCTACTATATTTTATTTCATGCTATGTAGATAGTTTGTAACTGTGTCTAATTTTCTGAGTTTATTTTATTAATTCCTTATTAATAAAATATGGTTGCTATATTTTAATGTTTTCTTTAATAAAAAAAAACATAGGAAGAAAACAAAAGCAAAGGAAATGAAGGCTTCATTCAAAAACAAGCATAAAGAGAGCGAAAACGAGAAAGAAGACATATAGGAGAGAATTAAGGAGGAAAAAAAACAATTAGAAGATGCATGGTAATGAACTTCTTTTTGAAACTAAGGAATAGAAATACAAGGACAGGCAGGAGAGAGTGGGAAAGATTGACCTGTATCAACCTCTACCATGCAAAGCTTACTTTGATTCTCCTTGTCTCCCTCTTCAAATCCCCCACATGCTGATGCCCCCCACAAGCCAAAAAATATATATATACCAAGAAGAATAATCGCCACAAATTAAAAAGAGAGAAAAATAGTTAATATTGAAACAAAAATTTAATTTATAGTCCTTTCAGTGTCTAGATATGACTCATACCTTTTACTTTACAAGAAAATTTTGTTCACACACTATATAACACCACTAATAAAGGAAAAAGGCAAACAAAGGAAGCAAAGATATAAAGGACAAAAAAAAAAAAAAATGAAATGAAGAAGATTTTTTTTAAAAGCATATAAAATGACAAAAAGGACTCAATATGAGAGAGAGAGAGAGTAGTTAGAAGATGGATTACAAATGAAATAGATGCATGGTAGCAAATAAAATAGATAAGACCTACCCTTCCTTTACAAATGAAGGGCAATTAAGCTATGGGAAGCGATCATGAGAAGAATACATGGATGAAGACCCCATGTTGGCACCTTGAGAAGACCTACTACTAGTATCATCCTCTCTGCCCTCCCCCAACTGCGTTTGTTGAACATGAACATGACGATGATGTTGTTGTTGTTGGTGATGATGATGAGGCTCAACCATCCCTAGATTCAAGTACACCATCCCCGAATCCAACCCTAAAGTCATTGTGGTCGTCATCCTCTCTTCCCCTACTACATTATGATCAACACTGTCGTTCATCCCTTCTTGATCATACAATATGCCCCCTCCCATATTCGAATTCGCCTCTTCCCTCGACAAAACCATTGCTGCAGACTGCACCAACTCAAGACACAACCTTAACTTATTAGGCTCAATATGCGCCTGCCCCAGGACAGCCCCTTTAAACAAGAAATCTGATGTCAAAGACCGGAGTATATCAAGTGCGGTCACCCCGTCTGCGGTCCTAATATTAGGGTCCGCATGGTGATCCAGCAAGACTGCCACCATGTCGGGACACACCATTTCGGCTGCAACGTGCAGCGGAGTCTTTCCCGTTGGCCCTGCAGGGCAGTTGACATCTGCGGCGCCAAGTTCAAGAAGTGCTTTAACGACCTCCCGGCTGCAGTTCTCGACAGCGTAGTGGAGAGCAAGGGCGTCATCTAGGTTGAGGCCTTCCCCCATTACCATTAGTTTTACTAATTCAACATCGGATGAGTCTAGCGCACGGCGCATGCGGTGGATCTTCTGGTGGTGGTTTTCTAAATCGGCAGGGATGATGTCGAAAGAATGGTGGTGGGGGGAGAGGAAGGAGGTGGAGGAGGAGGAGGAGGAGGAGGAGCGGTGAAGTTGGTGGTGGCGGAAGAGGGAGGATTTGAGGCGGAGGTCGTCGATTTTGGCAACAACGTCCATGGGAAGGTGTTTGGCGAGGATTTCGGAAGGGAGGCCGGATTTGGCGACCAGGTGGGAGCAAGTTGTCCACAGCTGGTGCATGTCTTGTTTACGGGATGCGATGAGGACCTTCATCACATCATCGATTGAGGATTTCTCTACCATGCTTGCTAGTTGCTTCTGCATATTTGGAAACAGAATAAGAATATGAGTATATCTAGGTAATGAAATATATTCATATTGGTAGTGGAATAATTATTAGTTATTGGAATGATTGTTAGCATGAAATATGTATATTCAGAGGAACAAGAAATTGGTTGTTTTGTTAGCACGAAAAATATGTACATGGAGAGGTCCAAGAAAATGGGAGATTGCTTAATTGGTGCTTGTAGAAGTGAAACCCTAATTTCATTAGTGCTAGTAGATAATATATATTTATGCTACATATAAATACAATATTTACATATTGTATATGTATGAGAAAATAGAGGAAGAGAAGAAGACTAATTGTAACAGGAAAATATAAAAGAAAAATGAAAACCCTTGGGTGCAAACACACCACAATTGGATGGTTTATGTTCTTCTCTAAACTATTATAACAGAAAATCGATTTTAATTAAATGACATATATATACAATACCCTATATATGCACATGAAGAGGTCTAGCTAGCTAATTGTAACAAGTAAAAGAAGGAACTGAAAGGAACAGTGAGGAAGAGATGGAGAACGGAATGCCGACAATAAGCATTGAATGAACGGACTTGAAAGGTTTTGACCATTTACTCTGAGTACGTCGAGCACAACTTGCTACCACACATTCTGAAGGGAGAGCAAATGAAGCTATAGTATAAGCAGTGCAATACCCCAATAATTAATTGACATTGCATACCCCAATAAAATTCCGTGATCGACTATATATATATATATAAATATAGAACATACAGTAACTTCTTAAGAATCATTAGCAGAACGAAGATGGGATCAAATCAGAATGAATAAATGACCAATAATTAAACTCACTGCAGAAAAGGAATGTGAAATGCTAGACAAGAAGCAGCCATCATATATACTGTGCTCAGCGTTTATATATCTTCCTCAAAATAACACTATGAATAACAAAGATAGTACATTACTGTACGGTGTCCTAGCAAAATCAATAGGGCAAATAATTACAGCAAACAATGTACCCAGAAATTGATTGCATGGTGTATCTCAATACTGAAGGGATCAAAAACTAACTACAGTTATGGTACTAATTTTTCTCTGAAGAACAGGTGATCGAGTTATAGCCGCTCATCCCAAAAAAATTCGATATCCAGAGTAGTAAAAGAAGCAGGATCAGGAGATAAAAGGAATGGAGGAAAACACGAGAAAGAGTTTAGTGGGATCTGAAAAATTTCTGGCAAAACCCTAATTAATTAGCTCCCCTCCCCCCCAGCAAGAAAAATATAACATATATATTCTTGAGATAATTCAATCAATTCCTAGAGATGTATTAGCTAGAGGGTTAATTAATTACCTGAAGGATCAGGGTGAGCTGTTCGACCCCGAAAGCCCGTGCAGCTGCTAGGGTTTCAAGAGCAAGATCGACGGCAGCCGTACAATGGGTATGCCAGCACCCCCTTTCGGTACAATTAGGCCGGGCCTCATGCTTCTGCGGAATTACCGACACCTGTCCACTGTAAAGAAACTGAAGCATGAGCATGAACACCTCGTACCCAACCGAGTTCACCTGTATCACTACACCACTAGTACTACTACTATTCCCTCCTCCTCCTCTAGGAGATCCTAGTAGAGAGGCTGAGGATGACCTTGGGCTGTGGAGTAGGCCAGCTGGCGAAGGATCGGGCCCGCAGAAGAACTTCCTGAAGAAGAGGCTGCGGGCGGCCAGGATGCAGCGGTGAGCGTGGACGAGGCGCCCTTCTACGCTGAAGGTGACATCACTGAAGGCTTGCCCGTTGATGAGGAGGTTGAGGTAGTCCATGGATAGGGATTTCAGTGATTCCTCCATCATAATTGCTATAATTCTATCTGTATATCTCTTTATTTGGACTAATGGGGATGAATGAATGAATAAATGTAGGTTATGACTAATTAGAAGCAACAAAGAGATCAGTAGTGAATGAAGGGGTTTGAGTAGTAAGACTTTTCACCATCTCTCTTGTGATCTTGACCAACTTGAGAGATTTCTTTCTTCTCCTTGGTGAGAGAGAAAGAGAGAGAGATAGAGATACAGAGAGAGAGCAATTTGGGTGGCTGTGCTAGGCAGCTGAAGTAGTTAAATACTTGTTAGTATTCTTATTAGTATTAAAAAAGGTTATGGGCACTAATATTCCAAAAGAAATATATAAACACTGGGGTAGGATAGGAGGTTGAATTCCAAGTTTGGCAATTAGGAATCATGCAAGTTAAGACCATGAAAGATTTTGTTTTATATATTTTATTATTTATCAAGAAAATCAAGATTCATATTGTCCGATTTCAACAAAAAAATATTTTATTGTTGTTGTATATTTTATTATTTATTAGTTTTGATTGGGTAGATGAGTTTTTTTTATATATAATTGAAATGAATATACAGAGAAAATTTTAGGCAAAGGATTCTATTCAACCTATAATTATATGTAGGCCCTCTTATTTGTCCAGTCAACTGAGTTAAACCCTAACATTCAACTATTTATAACTTTGGATTGTCAAAAATTAAAATTAAGTTACAACTTTAGACATTCAGTGTTAAGGTATCACTTTTATTTACTGGAGAAAAACATTGTACATATGATTGTATGGAACCATAGATCTAAGAATCCCTACAATAAACAGTAAGTGGGAAAGAATAATTAAGAAAAGACATATAATGGCCAATAAGTCAGATGAGATTCAGATAAGAGAAGAAAGAGAGTAGATAACCATCAATTACAATGTTTTAGTCTAACTCGTTAATCTGTTGTAATTGGCATGCTTATATCATGCTTTTCCTACTATATTTTATTAGTAATTTACACATTAGTGATGCACATCATAATAAATATATTTTTTTTAAAGCAAAATTTTCATTGTAGTCTGGTCTCGAATCTAAACCTCTTTTATATTAGTTATGCACGGACAATGCACGTCTTAATAAATTTCTTTTTAAAATAAAAAATAAAAACTTTTGATGTAGTGAGGACTCGAACCTAAAACCTCAGTCATATTAGTTATGTACGTGTGTCACACGCATAGGCATTCTCTCATTATAATATTAGAGATTAAAGATATTTGATACATTGACAAATAATAATATCTATATGTAGTATATCTTTGTAATTTAAATTTCTGACATTTTTGTTCCATTACTTACATAGAACGTTTCATGTAATAAACAAGGAATAATTAAATTCTAGCCAGAAAGCAAAATAAAAACAAAGGAGTATAATGTTCTTAACCATAAAATGCCATGTAACTATTGCCATGTTACTTGCTGTTTTATTTCCCAAAAATTAAAAATTAAAACTTTGAAAGTAAACATGGCATGGAATCTAAATTTCAAAGTTAATTAATATGTTTGAGTTGTGACTGTCATGCATGTTTATTCATCTTTTATTTTGTAATCTTCTCCCAATAAGATAGCAATCGGTTACCTAGGTCACTTTTATCTCAAAAAAAAAGATAGTAATGTTTCGTCATATATTTTGGTCGAAGCGGAGTTAATTTTGAACTGTTGCAAAGTAGGGGGTTTCTGTGATAGTCTTAAGAAAAAATGTCAAAAAAGCCTAGCATCTCCGACCGGATTTAAAGAGAACTAAGATTCATACAATATGATTCTTGTACTAATGCGGAACTTTTTTCTGTTTGCTTCATCAACTGTCTTCATTGTGTGTAATATAATTGGAACTTCTCAGAAAGGAAACATTCCTAATTGCAAAATATTTGGCCATGATACCTGCTCTGCTCCTCCAAACAAAAGTTGGAGGGTTTGATACTGCTTAAAATTGCGGCCTTACTTTGAAGACGCTTCACAAATTAAACTTCCTATTTGTCGTAAAATATTCATATTTAGTTAGTGTGGTGATTAATTACTCTTATGATTAAATATCTTTCCATGTAAAGATACATTTTATCAAAATATATATAACTCATGATGATCCAGTACACATAATCTCATAGTGGCGAGGTTCTCTTAGAAGAGTATGAGTGTAGCACAAAAAAGAAAAAATATATTAATATAGCTTATAAATCAAATTAAATATTCTGATAGTGCACTTATTTCATTAATTTCTAAATGGGAGTCTAAATTCGACTTAAGAATGGGTTTTTAAGTCAACTACACTAACCCTAACTTCCTGCTTGTGTCCCAAATTTATCTGCTCTCTAAGAATAGCTAGGTTAATTTATTGTGAGAGATTGTATTGAAGGAGGACAACAGAACAAACGAATCCTATCTCTCTGTCTTTGTGTGGACTTTTCTACTTGTAAGTGACAGTCTTGTAAACCTCAATTAATATCAGTACGTGTATATAACTATATATTGGCTTCAAGAGCATTTTATACTTTACTTTTTTACTCGTTATCTATCTAATTGTTGCAATCTCTGATATAACTATATTGAGTTCTAAAAAATGTGTATGTATTGATGTCTGAACTAATTCCTTTTGGCTTTTTTTTTTTTTTTTTTTTTTTGAAAAAAGGGATGGACTCCGC
Organism: Hemerocallis citrina; assembly: GCA_017893485.1. Taxonomy (NCBI): domain Eukaryota; kingdom Viridiplantae; phylum Streptophyta; class Magnoliopsida; order Asparagales; family Asphodelaceae; genus Hemerocallis; species Hemerocallis citrina. Next base: position 285,444,923 of record CM030360.1, on the reverse strand, counting down.
AAATTCTAGCCAAAATATATACAAAACAAAAAGGTCATACAACCATCGTAATAGGTTCAAGAAACACAGCAGAAATACACCAAAGAGAAGAAGCCTCTCCAGATACAAGAGAGGCTGACACAAAATATAAGAGTTTGACAACACAAAACAAAGCAGAATGACAACACAGAACACAGAAGAGTAAGAACCTAGAAGCTAAATGTCATCAGAAGCAGCTTGAATGTTCTGAACAAGCAAAACCCCAGTGATATACTCTTGCTGATGAGCAGTCATGTTAGAAATGGAGGCAATTGCATTTGAGACGGGATCCTCATCATCTTGAGCAACTGGGACATCAACCGACTCCACCTGATCATCACTAGCATCATAATCAAAGTCATTCAGATTAGGCTGAGAATCAGGAACTGAAAAATCAGTGGCATCAATGGGGGAATTAGCAGTCTGGACACTAGGAGAATCCTCAGCAAATCATCATCAATAATAATGGGATTGAGGGTAGACGTAGTCCCAGCAACCCCAGTAGCAGCTCGAAAACCAGAATTCACAGTAGTCGAAGAGTTAACGACTGTAGCAGGTTGCACAAGAGGGATAAAGGATTTACAAGCATTAGTAAAGTTACTAAAATCCACCTTGGCTTTCTTTGCAGGGGGGAGAATCTCTGACCAAAAGGAAACAAAGAAGCAAATAGAATCAATGATGTTAACGATATCAGCAGACTTTTTAAAAAAGATCCTACTGTTTCTTTCTTTCCAAATAACCCAAATTAAAGCCATCATAATCATATCCCATAAAAGTCTAATTTTTTTTTGGAATTCTTTTTAATCTCCATAAACCCCACCAAGACTTAATAGAAGAGGGGAAACCTTTAAAATGAAAAGCAAGCTTAAGTAAAAGCTAGATTTGTTTCACAAAGGAGCATTTAACAAAAAGGTGAAACGAAGATTCATTAGAACAAGAGCAAAACAAACACTGTTGACCAAAAGATTCCTTTTGGCTTTTCTGATATCGAACAAATTCCTAACAGAAATTTCATGAAGATAGTGAGAGTGCTTATGGACTTCCAAATCATGTTTTGGAGTTAAAGGCTAACTCTAATTCTCTATTAGGCCCCTTTACTAGTAAGTCCAAGCAACCGCTTTACTTTCTCACTGAAGTGTAGGTTAGATATGGTAAAAGATGTAGTACAGTCAAAAGTGTTGGATATATAGGTATATTCTCACTATATGAATAATATTATGTGTAATATTATTCTATGGGTAACACGTGTGTTACACGTACTAATTGTATGGATATCGGAACACGGGTTGAGTGGATTGAGAACCCAGTACCCAAACCAGTATTTATCCTATAAATACTGGCTTGGGATAGTAGTCTAGGTATTCCAATTTTGATACCTAGGGTAAATATCTCAAGCACCTTAGTCTAGATATTAACCCTAATTTCTATTATTATAATCTCTCATAATCTCTAACAATCTTGAGATATTTAGTTAATTCTGAGATAGAGAGAGATCGTCGAAGATGAATCTCGTCGGATCCCATCGCCGTCTCCGATGGGCGTCGCCGACGTCGCCACAATCCGGCCGCCACCGAAGGTCACCGGCGCACCCCGGCGATAGCAGCAGCAGCCCTCTTTCTCCTTCTTATCCATCTTCCCGAGCGTCAACAGAAAAAAAAATGGGGAAACTTCTATGCGACGCTTCTTTGGCGATCGCCGAAACCCTAAAACCTTCCTCCTTCCTCCTTTCCCGCCATCCAGTGGGTTCCATCATCGGATCCTGTCCCCGCCCCTACCGACTTCAACGTGGTGAATGGACTCGAGCTCCAGCAGCGCCGCCGCTTGGAGCATATCCACGACTACAAAGTATTCTGGAAGAATCCTGAAGATTCATCATCTTCACTCGTTTTCCGCCTTTCACACGGTGATGACGTGGCGGTGAGGAATCTTTTCAGTCCGGATCTTAGAAGGGGTGGGGAGTGCACGTGGTGCAGGAGGTGAAGTGCGAGGAGAGTGTGGTATTGGATGCGGCAATGCAGGAGATGGTGGATTTGGGGTTACAGAAGGAACTAATAGCTATTCACAAGAAGAGAAGAGATGCATTCAAGTGAAAGACGGGCCAAGTTGTGCCAAGTATATGTCCATATTTGGCTCTCCTAAAGATGAGTATGGTATCACCACAATGCAATATACAGAGGAAGGATTATTGATTATGGATGAGAGTCGCGATGGCCATGCTGCTGCATTTGGGGATGATGTTGTGATTGAGAGCCTAGCAACAGAGTTCAAGCGGGAGGAACTTCAAAGTTGCCTGCAAACTGTGTGTTGGAGACGATGGGTATGCATCACGGTTGAATAAGTCTGCACTACGCAAGCTTCTCCATCAAATTTGGAAAACACTTCTAACTTGAAGTGTCAGTATAATCTACTCTAATCTTTCTTAGTATTTTCATGTGATGAATGTGTTAACGTTTTGTGCATTTGATCACATGATTGAAAGTTTTAAATCGTAATTATTCTCACTTTGAAATTAGCATGTTTTAAATTGTTTAGTGTGCCTAGTCATACTATGTGTATAGATGTATCGGGTGACACATCGTTTGCAGTTTGTGTGAGATTGTATGTTTGCTTCTCTAATAAAAGTTAATATATAAAATGTATAACAAATGTCTGTAAGTTAGGAGAGAGCATCTTTTAGTGCATGATATGACTCTATTAGTTACGTTTTGTTCTTTCTCGTTCATTGTACTGTGTGTGCAAAATTGAATTATAAAATATTGGTCATCAACTCGTTTAGCATTTCGAAGATGATGAAGAACGAATAAAGAGAATATAGCTCAATGTGTTTGAACAAGTGGACATTGTTAGAATCACTAGAGAAAGCAAACAATTTTGTAAAATGTGGAAGAGTAATTTTGTATTAACTCTTATAATGTGCATATGTTGTCAATCACTTGTATAAATTGAGTTTAACAAATGAGGCAATTAATAATAATTGTTCTAATTGTGTTTATTTCCTGAACATAGCATAATTGGCTAGGATCTGAGAACTATATATTAAATTCTTTGTTCTTGTTAAAACTCATAACTCTGCTAAATGACATTTCATTAAATATGACAAATATGAAAGTTGTGCTCAGATTATGATCACTAGAAAATCATTTAGTATGGTCTCTAGGAGCACACAACTTCTTGAGTCAATACATTCTAATATTTGTGATCTCAGTAGTTTTGTGACTAGATGAGACGATGAATGGTCAGAAGTATTTAATCTTTTTTGTAGATGATTAGTATAAGTTTGTCATATATATGAAGAATGAAGCACTTGTTATTCTTAATGAATTAATATATGTATGTATGTATGTATATATATATAGTTAAATGCTAAAAATCAAGGATTCAGATTCGATAAAGATAGTGGATATGTTTCAATAATTTTAGAGAAGTTTGCATATAGCATAATCTCTACTGCACTCTACTTACAACAGTCAAACGGTATTGATAAAAGTTAGAATCAAACACTTAGTGAAAAGTTGAATTCTATATTATTAACCGTTGTTTGTCTTGTGTAATTATGAGTGATGTTGTATTCTTAATCATATCTCTAATGTGTTACTACACTCTAAATTAAATACACCTTGTAGATCAGGGCATAAAAACACAAATAATTTTGTTAAAGTAAAAAATTTGTGTTGTGATGTATTTGTTAGAGTACATGACCTTAGAAGGCCTAAAGTAGGACCTACAACAATATTTGTGTGTTTAGAAAGTGCAGAATGTAGTTCTGTGGACAGATGTTGGATCTATCTAATTTGTGTTAGAAGAATCTAGACTTGCAGTGTTCTTTGAGGTTGTGTTCATCAAAGATAAATGTATGAAATGATCTAGTCCTAATGACACGATTAATGATTTACAGTTGGAATCAAGAACCAGCCTTACTGACACTTAAAACTTGAATGACAAATGAGCTAAGAAAAGTCTTTAGTAGACAATGAGATGATTTTGTGTCATACAATAATACTTTAAATTAGTTGATCTGCCGAAATGGGCTAAAACTATAGTAAGTTAGTGGGGTTTTTGTAGAAGAAACTTAATTTTGATTGTTCAGTAGTAAATTTTAATGCATTTTAGTAGCTAACAGATTGACTGAGAAAAATAAGGTAGATTTATTTGATGTCTACTCACAGGTTTGTCATATTGCTACAATAAGTATTCTTCTTACCTTTACATCTATTGAAAATTTTATTATTCATAAATGATATTTAAACAGTTTTGTACTAAAAGCTTTGTACTGAAAGTTGTGAACTAATATGTTTAGTGAACAAGATTTATAATTTAGTAAAATAATTGTATGTTCTTAAAACATGTATAGCCGATGAATAAATAATTTGACAAATTTCTTAAAGAGCCTAGTATATGAATTAAGTAATTCAGATCAGTGCCTTTAACTTTCTGGTGTGTCAAATATAGTTGCTATTATTTACTTGTTCTGTTCACATGTTTGTTCTTGGAAGTGACCTCTCTATTACAAATGAAGTTAAAATTGTGCTATCCAAATAATTCAACAAGAAAAACCTAGGTATTGTGGACACCATAACTATAAGGGCGAGTTTCAGTTGGTAAGGGATAACTCTTAGTTAAACTCATCAAATCAAAATGTGTTTCAAAAGTGGGGATATAGTGACTGAAAGTGTGTTTTGAAAGATCTTATGATTATGATAAAAGATTGACATCTAATGATGGTGCAACTATGAGACAGGTAGATCATTCTAAATGAATTGAAAGTCTCATGTATACAAAGATCTGCACTAGAATAGACATAACCTTTGAGGTAGGTATGATCTGCAGATTCACTAATAATTTGATACATATTTGAGTGCATGCCCTTAAGAGTCTAATGAGATGCCTGAGTGGTACTCAAGAGTTTGTTTTGTGCTATTCTAGTCATTCTTCGAATGAATGGCTGATCTGATGCATTATGATGCTCAAAATTTAGTGAAAGTCGATAACTAGTGGATATGTGTTTACATGTGAAAAAATGATAAATATGAAAAAGGTTGCTTGATTTTTCTCATTCTGATGCGTGAACCTTTATACAGCAGAGTTTACAATAATATTTCCTAAACTAACTCATGAGGTTACAACTGAATCCTACAATCATGGTTAGAGATAATTTCAAAGAAATGTTTCCTAAACTAACTCATGAGGTTACAACTGAATCCTACAATCATGGTTAGAGATAATTACAAAGACAAAATCAGAGAAAGACTAAGTCAATAACTTAATACCCTCCCGCAAGCTCACGATCGGGTACGAACGAGAAGCTTGGACTGCAAGTTATGAAACCGTGAGGAGCCAACAGCTTTGGTAAAAATGTCCGCTATCTGATCAGCAGATTTGACATGCCTAACAATCAGAGCACCTGCCTGAACTTGTTCCCGGACAAAGTGATAGTCGATTTTGATGTGCTTGGACCGTTGGTGAAAGACCAGGTTTGCAGTAAGAAAAGTGGCACTGAGATTATCACAAAGAAGAATGGGAGGACCAGGAGATGGTGCCGCCATTTCCTTGAGAAGCTGTTGAAGCCAAATAAGTTCAGTCGAGGCAAAAGCAATGGCCCTGTACTCAGCTTCAGTGCTAGAGCGAGCAACCACATTCTGTTTGCGAGAAGACCAGCTCACAAGGTTGCCTCCAAAGTAAACCGAGAACCCATGTTGAGAGCGG
>CM030360.1:285228794-285438702 GCA_017893485.1 Hemerocallis citrina | reverse complement strand
CCTTTGATGAGAACAACTTCTGCTACAAAATTCATACAGGATCTAGAAATTGATCATGAATCAAATAGGATGCTGTCAAGGGAAGATGAGAATGAAGGCTCAGCTTCTACGCAGTCTAGCTCGAATAGCATTGTGGTTTCTGAAGGGGACTTGTTGCAGCCTGAGCGGATTCAGAATGGGATAGTGTTCAATGTTGTGAAGAGAGAAGATTTGAATTTAGTTAGTAGAATTGGCAATTCCGAACAATGTTGGGGATCTTCACACGAAGTTGTTGAGGATTGTGGACAGATGGAGAGCTGTGATGTCACTGTAGCTTCGGAATGTGGTGATGAGGATGAACAATCTAAATCTGAATGTATTGATGGGGAAACAACTAATCAAGCTAAATTTGGATGCGTTTATGGGGAAACATATAATAGGGATGAGTTGGTAGATAATAAAAGCGATGAAACAGTGGCAAGATGAGACTTATGCAGTTCAACTATATACCAATTCCAATCCATTGCTCTGAATCCATTTGAGAAAGTTTTTTTTTTTTTAATAATAAAATTATCTGATTGTGTTGTGTTGAAGTTGTGTGGTATCCTTCAAAATATTTACCATGTATTTCAAGAAAATCACTAAATTAGTTGTACATTACCTTCAGCTAAAATCTCATTTTTCCAACTATGTAATACATATTACAAAGGACCTGAAAAGTATCATACTGCAGGTTACAAAATAGAGAACTACTTGTAAATTTTCAAAATAATTGAAGAAAATGAATGGGCTAGTTATAATAATGTAGCATACTACAGCTCTGTTAGTCACTACAACATCCTTTTTTTTCCCCTTTAATACTTGGTAATGTGAGTCTTAAATAGTTACATAAATCTCATATGTTTTCTTCTAGCACTTCGGGTATGTTTGGTTCACCTGAAGTGAACGTAAGAGGACTATAATTAATGAAAGCGAAAAGAAGCTATGAACTGGTACATCAATGCCATGACACAGGAAGCTTCACACTTCATTCATTCATTCATTCAGTACGCAACCGGATGCTGTTGCTGTGTAAAACTGAGAACTCCTGATGTTCTGGCGATGCAAGAGTCACAGATATCTCCATACGTGGCAGGACCAAATGTGTGGATACAGATAGGATTCTTGGTGGTTTCACTCCCCATGAGGCTCTGCAGATTCGTCAATACAAAATCAACGTGGTCAGCATACTGAGAATCGTCAAAACAAAATTGACATAGTGATTAGTTCTCTGAGTATTGTTGGAATATCCATCTTTGAGGATCAGATTGGTATTTTTCTTCTAATATCTTACTAGACAAAATGGCGGGCACATTTCACCAGCAAAACGTGAGGAAATTTAGAAGAACTCCGGTGAAGAACACAACAATATTCAATCCATTGATCACAATTCAATCAACGATCACTACAAAATAAAGCGGAATCGACGGCGTTTATTTTAAGAATGGCCGGCGTTTTCAAAATGCCGGCCTTTAGTTGTTGGCGTTTACGGAAACGCCGCTGCAAGCGCCGTCCTTGCCGCCGCCGGGGAATCTATTAGTTTCCCCGGCGCAAATGAAACGCCGGGGAATGTTAGAAACGTCCCCGGCGTGTGATAAACGCCGGCCATTTTGTTTTGAATTTTTAAAATATATTACCGTTATTTAATATACCCCGGCATTGGTAAAACGCCGGGGATTGTTTCAAACCTGCTGAATCAATATTCCCACTGAACAAATCATGAAACCAGCGATTGTTTGTAGCCTCCAGTACTCCAGACACAATTCATCTACTGTACTCAAAAGTTGTAACCTCCAGTACTCCACATAATAGGCAACATCTTGAATAGAATACAAAATCATAATAGCATACCATCTTATAATAGAATACCATCTTACTCCAGTACTCCACATAATAGGCAAGAACACAAAGTCATAATAGCATTAAACGAGGACTTCAAATATTTCTTTCAAGGGATTGACAACAACTCCATTGATAAATAAGCAGCTAAGAGACATCTCAGTTTAGTGTTTTAGCATAAACGCGCATAAACGCAAAGCCAACAGATACAAATGATAGCAAACACAAAGTCATAATAGCATCAGTTTTTAGAAGAACTAACTAGCATCAGATACAAAGGATAGCAAATACAAAGGAAGCACTGTTTTATATAATTCTCAACCCACTAATTTAATCACTTTGATATCCTCAGATGTTGTTACTGCCAGAATCCATAAGCACCGTCAGCCTTCGCGCCGTTTTCACAAACTCGCTGCACAATGGGAAAATAAATAAACTCAGTCCTGGTCAAAATGTATGAAGATAAATAGGCTAAAACAAGTTGAAAAAATAAATAATTTTTTTATAGGTAATTGAATAATTGATACATATAGCTGAAAATACGATAATATGTCATGCGGCACACTACAAAAAATTCAGATCAGACAATGCTTACAGCAATAGCAAAAATCACTGCTAACTATTCAGATAATTAGCATGAACTATTCAGATAACTGATCAGACAATGTTTGAGTTAGTATGATTTTCTGAATGAACTATGAAGACCTAATTAAAGTACTACAACATCTGCTTGAACGTTCAGGAAGACGAGGTAAAGTAGATGGAGCACGCAGAGGACCAGGAAGACGAGGATCAGCATAGAATATGAGCATGGATTTTACTTTGCATGCTATTTTCATGTTCGCTTATGTTTTGATTGAAAGTGAATTAGTGTATTTTGGTGATAACTTGTTAAATTAGTGAGCAAGTTATTGTCCACAGTTCATAATAACCTGTAAGAATGTTTGGTTTTATCTGTGCACCATTTTCATCAAAATAATTTAAGGTTGCATGTAACATGATTTCAGCTTTGTTTGTAATGAATTGAGAGCGTGCATAATTATTAAACTTGAAAGAAGAGGATTTTGTGTATAGTGTTCTTTTGTCTGAGGAAAAAAACAAGCACAAATAGACAATTTTAAGAGGCGATCTAGGAGAGTAATGATAATAAGTGGTGCAGTAGATTACGTGTGGAAAAAGAGAAAGCAGTGTCGTTGATGATTTGTTTCACGAAGAAAATTTTCTACCTTCATCTGGATCGCCAAAAGAAAATATTGTTTTTTGATGTAAATTGATCTTTGGTTTCAAGCCCTATTATTTCCTAAATTTATTATGTGGCAATCCTTCATTAGTTTTTGACACTTGCAAGCTATATAATCATGCAGGCTATATAATCAACATGAAAGCTATGTAAACAGCCAATCTGTAAGTTATCCGACACTTGCAAAAGGTCTACCAGTATGTTTATAAGAATGGATATATGCAACACCAACATAAACAAAGTAGGGATTACCGTGAATATGTAGTAAAGATCAACCAGAAAAGGGCAAAAAGGAAGTATAAAACTAGTTAACTAGTATTTTACATTGATAAGTTCAAATGTCCTAACAAGGAACAACATTTTAAAGTTCCAATCTTTTTGAAGCATTTATGTGAACATTTCTGACTACTAACATATTAAGGACAACCAAAACTGAAGAACTATCAAATTCTTTATCACCTTCATCTCTCTGTAACTATACCAAAACTGAAGAAGGATCAAATTTATGACTACTAATTACTAGAGATCTTATTCAGAACTGAAGTAGTAAGATACAAAATCTGCTTAATTAATTGTGTCTGGTAGGCTAACTGTTAAAAATTAAAGCATTCCTTCATTTGACAAGCGATCTTGGAAGATTATCATAGCAACAATACATGCAAAGTAATCAGTGAAAAACATGCACACCCTCTCAAACTGATGCTAGTAAAAAGAAAAGAAAGAAAACTCCCCAATTGAAAGGAATAAAGAAAACAGGAATTAAAACACAACCTACTATCCAGTCATTGAAAATTAGCAGAAACTGAGCCCAAAAAAAGAAACTATAAGAATAATAAGTGTAAAGTTTAAGGCATTCAAATAGTCCAACACATGCAGTACATAATGTTAAATATCCAATATGTATTTGGGGCTGAATGTACCTTTAATATCTTCTCTTCAGGCCATATATTCCTATTTATTTTGTAGTGGATGCTGGACAACTTGAGATCACTCGATACAAAGCAAGCCTACTTGAGATCCGTCCTACATTCTTTGTAAAACAGCTGAATTATTACAAAACAAGCATATAAAACAGAAGAAATCTCATCTTCTACCATAACTTCAATCTCATGCATACATCACGATCTGTCCATTTGGCAGTCTTTCCAAACTGTATCTCCTTACCTCCTCTTCCCCGACCTCTGCCGAGAGAAAGATGACTGAGCCACTGTGAAGGCCATCCTCAAAGGCTCTGACGGTGAAAAACCTACAGATTCCATTGAATGATAAATCCTCTTTGCCTCCTCTACCATCTTCCCTGCTAAGAGCCCACTAACAATCCTCTCAAACTGATCACCCCTCATCAACTTCTTCCTCCCCTCCAATATCTTCAGTGACTTCCTCGCCTTATCTAGATTCCCTGCCCTGGAATACATATCCAAAAGGCTCACATGAACCTCCAAGGGCAAATCTCCCATTGTCTTCATCTCCTCCACTACCTTCTCCGCCTCTTCCACCAACTGCAACCTCCCCAGCCAATCCACCAACACAGTGTTTGTTCTGATACCAGGTTTGAACCCATCCTTTTGTAGGGTCAACAGCAAATTAAGGGCTTTATCCAAGAGGTTCTTTTTCAAGTAGGCTGTCATCATACTTGCAGTGCATCGATCATCAGGTTTGTGCCCAGATCTTAACATCTGATCAAAGTGAGTGCGTGCTTGATCTGGATCTCCAGCCTTCCCGTAGGCCTCAACGAGCAAGGAGGTTGACTCAAATGTCGCCGGTATCCCTTCAAATTGCATTGTATTCATAATTCTTTGGACCCCGTCGAATAGGCCTTCTTCCGCATAGGCTCGGAGGAGGTCCATACAGATCTCTTTAGTGGGTTTAATGTTTTGTTTTCCCATATCTAGGATTAAGGTCTCCCCTTGCTTGGGGTGGCGGGCTTTGACATAGGCGGTGATCATTGAGGTGTAGACCTTGAGGTCAGGTTGGAAGCCTTGTTTTCTCAAGCTGTCAAAGGCATTCTTGGCTCGGTCCAGGTCACCGGATTTGCTGTACATGTGGACAAGGATGGTGGAAGTGAGAACGTCGGATTCAATTCCATTTTCGGTCATTTTTGTCAGGATTCTCTCAGCATCTTCAAAGCGGTCAGATTTGGAGTGGGCATCGATTAGTCTGGAGTAATCACAGATGTTTGGGTCGAAGGATTCCTCGACGAGGAGGTGTTCAGCAACCTGAGATATATGGCAAAGGCAGGTAAAAGATTAAAAAACTGAACATAACTTCAATCACCATTGTCGACAAAATCTTGAGTTTTGATCTTCTAACAGTAGTTATTTAGACAATAAGAGAACAAGCATTAACAACTCATAAACATTGTTATATGGCGTAAAATTTACAAATTACTGAAAGATCTACTGAGATTAGCTGAAACACCCCTATCTTTATACCATGATAATATCAGAGAATGGGCATAGTGATGTAATTCTGTTCTATGAGGTAGTATGCGGGCACACAACCGGTCCACGCACAATTTTGGGGGTCCGTGAATATATTCTTCAAATCATTTAATGGCCAATTTAATTGGAAAATAAGATAAGTTTATATAATCTGAATATGTAAAAGAGTTGTTAACCTTCAATTCAATAACCATTCAATTACTCTGTTATTATTATCTTTATTATGAAGGGAAAGAAACTTAAGATAAAATATATCAGCTGAAATGTGCCTTGTGATATTTCTCCCATAGACCCTTTAAAAAGAATGACAAACCAGCCCTCCAATATGATGCAGTGATAAAATGTAGGAAGTACTACATGTCTTCAGAAATTTCTTGCTAGCATACTGAAGGTTTGAGATCATACATTCAGCTTTAGCCACCCAATGAAAGAGAGAGGCAGGGAGATTCACAATAAAAAAAAAGAAATTAAAAGAAACTTTTAATACATACAGTAACTACAACAAAAACATAGCAGACACCAATATGGAAGAACACAGGCATATCAACAACCCAAATCAAGCTAATAGAAAGCAATTTAGCAGTTTTCTATTATTACTATTTGTGTCGAAATGCTTAATGTTGTTCATATTCATATATATTTTTATGTTTGGTAGTTACAGTACCTTGTTGTAACCAAATGAGGTTTAAGGGTGAAATTTGCTATCCTTTACAAACACACCACAACATAAAAGCTGCATCAAGCAATCAACAAAGAGCATAAGAAAACATTTACATTGCAAATCGACTGGACTCGTATAATTGTTATTCTCATAAAATTAGTTTGTGATACCTTGAACATAATTGCCCTTGCAACTATTGTCAGAGTTGTAATCATGGCAATATAGAATGGGGACACCGTAGGTCCGTAACAGTATTGAAGGAATTCAGTGCATGGGAAGGAAATTATTCTAGGCATCGGATCAATTTGTGATCAATTTGTATATTTACAATATTAAACAATTGAACAATCAGTCACTATTAGACTGATAGTGTATGATAAAAGCCAGCATTGTTCTTTTATTAACGCCGCCTGAAAACCAACAAAAAAATTGCAAAATAATCAAAGTATATCATCTCAGCTCTTGTTAAGAAGGGGCTACTATTTATTGAACTTGCTAGACTAATGCAATTTAAATATATAGTAGTGTTTTGGTGGCGAAGGAGTTCTATGCAATAAAAGTGAAGATTTAAGTAGTCACTAGCTTATATAATACGGGACGAGTTGATAAGAGACAAAGCTAGTGAATATAAAGCAAAGATATTTTGGTGCAATTGATGATAAAATTCCCCAAGAAGAGTTACAAACAAAAGTAATTCAAGAAAAATCTAACACCGGATTTTCTTTGAATGAAATATGTGTTATCTCTCCTCTCTTTGATGTATGATGTGTGACTTTGGTGTCAGATATGTCTTGTATGTGAAGTCCAATTTGTTGGAGATGTGAAATCTCGAAGGTATCCACTGTGGTTTTTTAAAAAAATTTTTATTATTACAATCTCTTAGTGTTTTGTCTTTCAACTTATTTTGGTACAAGTTACAAATCTAGTCTCTCAAAAGTTCACATAAACAACCGTTGATTACACCCTTATTATACCTATATGTGTCAAATCAAACCCACTTCCTTCAATTTTCATCTCAAAACAGCAACTACCCTATATTTTCATTTTATATGGTTGTCCTGCGGCAAACCTTCATCAATGACAATTTCTTAAGCGAAGCATTGTATTGGTAATCACTGTATCTAGCCACAAACCTCTTAGTATGGTCATGGTGATTGACCAACTTGTGCCACAACCTTTTACTCAAACAAGAGATACAAACTAAATGAGTGAGCTTTCTGAAAAGTTTATGCTACATAAAGGATAAAAATGGATGCAAATATGAAATGCAAAATAAGTTGTGGATTATGAAGCACCGATACGGGTACGACGATACGCATACGGGGGATACGACAATTTTCAAAAAGTAGGATCTACACAGAACAAATCATAAAGTGAAATGTCATGTATCCTCGATTGATCCAGCCTCGGATACTTTAATTGTCGATTTTAGTATTGAACGAGTATTTGACGGAGAGCGGGAAATACTTGAACGAGTATTTGGCTGTGTAAACTCCGTCAGACACATATTCAAGTGAAAGGGAGTTCAAGTATTTCCCGCTCTCCGTCAAATACTCGTTCAATACTAAAATCGACAATTAAAGTATCTGAGGCTGGATCAATCGAGGATACACGACATTTCACTTTATGATTTGTTCTGTGTAGATCCTACTTTTTGAAAAATTGTTGTATCCCCCGTACATGTATCGCCGTATCTGTATCGGTGCTTCATAATCCATAACATATTTTGCATTTCATATTTCCATCCATTTTAATCCTTTATGTAGCATAAACATTTCAGAAAGCACACTCATTTAGTTTGTATCTCTTGTTCGAGTAAAAGGTTGTCGCATAGTGGTCAATCACCATGACTATTACCTACTTACTCAGAGGTTTGTGGCTAGATACGGCGATTACCAATACAATGCTTCGCTTAAGAAATTGTCATTGATGAAGGTTTGCCGCAGGACAACCATATAAAATGAAAATATAGGGTAGTTGCTGTTTTGAGATGAAAATTGAAGGAAATGGGTTTGATTTGACACATATAGGTATAATAAGGGTGTAATCAACGGTTGTTTATGTGAACTTTTGAGAGACTAGATTTGTAACTTGTACCAAAATAAGTTGAAAGACAAAACACTAAGAGATTGTAATAATAAAAAAAATTTTAAAAAACCACAGTGGATACCTTCGAGATTTCACATCTCCAACAAATTGGACTTCACATACAAGACATATCTGACACCAAAGTCACACATCATACATCAAAGAGAGGAGAGATAACACATATTTCATTCAAAGAAAATCCAGTGTCAGATTTTTATTGAATTACTTTTGTTTGTAACTCTTCTTGGGGAATTTTATCATCAATTGCACAAAAATATCTTTGCTTTATATTCACTAACTTTGCCTCTTATCAAATCTTCCCATATTATATAAGCTAGTGACTACTTAAATCTTCACTTTTATTGCATAGAACTTGTATAGAACTCCTTTGCCACCAAAACACTACTATATATTTAAATTGCATTAGTCTAGCAAGTTCAATAAATAGTAGCCCTTTCTTAACAAGAGCTGAGATGATATACTTTGATTATTTTGCAATTCTTTTTGTTGGTTTTCAGGAGGCGTTAATAAAAGAACAAAGCTGGCTTTTATCATACACTATGAGTCTAATAGTGACTGATTGTTCAATTATTTAATATTGTAAATATACAAATTGATCTGATGCCTAAAATAATTTCCTTCCCATGTACTGAATTCCTTCAATACTCCTTCAATACTGTTACGGACCCTACGGTGTCCCCATTCTATATTGCCATGATTACAACTCTGACAATAGTTGCAAGGGCAATTATGTTCAAGGTATCACGAAGTAATTTTATGAGAATAACAAGTATACGAGTCCAATCGATTTGCAATGTAAATGTTTTCTTATACTCTTTGTTGATTGCTTGATGCAGCTTCTATGTTGTGGTGTGTTTGTAAAGGATAGCAAATTTCACCCTTAAACCTCATTTGGTTACAACAAGGTACTGTAACTACCAAGCATAAAAATATATATGAATATGAACATTAAGCATTTCGACACAAATGTTCCTATGCCAACTTTTCCTACCAGCACTATGCATCTAATTAACCTCCAAAATAAAGATACAAATTCATAAAGTCATACATACCTTGAAGTAAAGCTCCAAGTTCCTCTCCTTAATCCTCTCCAACAAAGCAAGCCAATCCACCCTCCTCGCTTCCATAGCCTCTTCCCACTCCTGCAACACTCCCACCCAATCTTCCTTGTTCGAATCCAACCCGAAAAACTTGTCCTCAATCCTCTTACTCCTGCCCACCACCTCCTTCGCCTCTTCCTTGACATACTTCCCCTCGGCCTCCTCCACTCTCTCGGCCACCTCCCCCCATTCCGGCTCCGACAAATCCAACCCGTAAATCTTATACCTAATCTTCCCCTTCCTCTCCGGCAAAGACTCCACATTTACTCTGTCCACTCCTTCCTCCTCCTCTTTCGAAGCAGTCTCTCGCAACTTTTCGAGATCTCTATAAAACTCAACTTCCTCCATCTTCTCTCTCGCCCACTTAAACCTAAACTCCCTCAACATATCTCCATGTAACCCAATATCATTAGCAAAGCGGCACATCTGTTTAAGTTCATCGCAGTGAAGGTACTTCTTGAGCTCCTGCCTCATCCGATCCCGCCTCATCGACTCGTTGACCGACTTGCTGACTTCGGTGATGGTTTTCCAGAGATCGTCGCTGAGTTCGACGAGGGTGGATGAGTCTTGACCTTCGTATCCTCCGTCGATCTCAGCGACGACGCGCTGGCAGATGAGGAGGAGCATGGAGTTGACGGTTTGCTTGTTGAGGTCGGGATAGGATTGGGCGAGGATGGGGCGGATGGAGTGGACGAAGCGGGAGAGGAACTCGTTGGTGGTGGCGACGGATTCGGATTCGGATTCGGGTTGGGAATTTGTTGGGTTAGGATTTAGGTGGAGAATCTGAGAAGAAGGAGGAGGAGGAGGAGGAGGAGGATGGGATTGATGGAGGCTGCGACGGTGGTGGTGGTGGAATGAGGAGGGGAAGGGGGTGGTTCGGATTCGGGTACGGGTCCGGGTGAGCTGAGAGAGGAAGAAGGTGAGGGTTCTCATCTGGAATGCCGAGAATGGGTAGGATTTTTCAGAACCCTGGAAAATGGGGGAGAACGTAGAAGAAGAGAGGGTTTACGCGTCGGGTTTAGGGGTGTTTACGCGTCGGGGGAGAACGTAGAAGAAGAGAGGGTTTACGCGTCGGGTTTAGGGGTGTTTACGCGTCGGGT
The DNA here is from genome assembly GCA_017893485.1 of Hemerocallis citrina. Classification (NCBI taxonomy): domain Eukaryota; kingdom Viridiplantae; phylum Streptophyta; class Magnoliopsida; order Asparagales; family Asphodelaceae; genus Hemerocallis; species Hemerocallis citrina. The sequence goes on along the minus strand of CM030360.1, from coordinate 285,428,194 downwards.
TGGACGGGTTTTTAAGCCCGACCCGTATTACTTTTACATACCCAAATAGGCTGTTCACGGGCCGGGTTGGGCGGGTTTTAGAGAATTCTTGACCCTTACCCGAGTCTGCTGCCGGGTTTACTAGAGGATTGGAACTAGGGCTGTTCATACTTTGGTTAAAACCGATTACCGAACCGAACCGAACCGAAATTTACTAATTTGGTTTGGTTTTTCGATTTTCGGTTTGGTTTTGATCCAAACCGAAGTCTTTTTAGAGAGTTCGGTTCGGTTTTTGGTTGGCTTCTAAATAAACCGAACCGAACAAAAAACCGAACTTTTTTTGGACCAAAATAAATTATATCCGGATAATTCCGGAGGTGGTTGCGGTGAAGCGTAGACGATTAGTGAAAGATTCAATGTATTTAAACTAGCACTTCTTCCATTTAATGTCGAAAATGTTAATGCTTCTCTAACGTTCATTCTTAGAATTGGGGGTCTCAAAGCATCGAGATTTATTAGGTCGGGTATTTGCTTCTCCTGCAGCTAGAGAATATGCCACTGAAAGAGCTGAACAAATCGAATTGGAACTGGGAGGTGAATTTCCTAGCTTTGTGAGGCATATGCTCCCATCACACACTACTGGTGGATTTTGGTTGGTATGTTTTGAACATAGTTGGATAAAAATGTGTATTGCTCCTTTAATGCACTTCAGAAAATAGCATACATTCACTGTAACCTTCAACTCTTTTAGCATGAGTTTTTTTTTCCTTGTGCCAATTTACACAATTTAACTAGTGCATAGGGTGACATATATCGTGAATTTAATGTTATATAGCTGCAACATTTTTTGTGTTACTTATGCTAACCTTCTATATTCTTCTAATTATTCTTTTTCTTTGAAGAGAAAAATGTATGCAGTACTAAAAATTTCGGTTAGTTCGGTTATTAACCGAACCGAACCGATAAAATTCGGTTCGGTTCAAACCAAATTTTATCAGTTTCGGTTCGGATTTCGGTTTCAAATTTACCAAACCGAAAATTTCGGTTCGGTTCGGTTATTTTCGGTTCGGTTCGGTTTCGCACCGATGAACAGCCCTAATTGGAACCCATCCTTTCGGGTTGGAACTTTTACATACCCAAATAGGCTGTTCACCATACTGAACTTTTTTTCTCAAAAAATCCCCTGCAGTATGTTATCAAAAAAAAACCCTGAAGTATATTTTTTTAAAATCACATCTAACTTTTCTGGAGTTATTTGGCTTGTTACCCTTCTTTTTGAAAATATTTAGGAAAATACTCTTGTTTTGAAAATAATTAGTGAAATACCCTAGTTCTTAGTTAGATTTCTATAGTATTCTTTCTATAATAATTTTTATAGGATGTGTGACCTTTCTACAAAAACTAAAAGTTTTTGGGTTTTAAGATAATTCTTATTTTTATTATTAGATTTTAGTTTTTCTGCTTTCTAGCTTATATATTATTAATAATTATACGGAAAATTAAATTAAAATTACTTACTTTGTACTAGCTCTGATACCACTTTGGTGGGTGCGTGAAATCTCTCAAGTTGTAGGTGTGGGTAGCGCGTAATCTCCTGGAGACCTGAAAATCAAAAGGAAGAAAGTATCAAAAACTTTAAAAGTCTAAAGAGTTGAAATAAAGATCGAAGTTTGGCGTAAAATAATGTTCGTCGAAATAATGGATATTGTCAATTCTGAAAAAGTAATCAGGAATGATGAGAATATCATCGTCATCGTCGACAAGTTCTCTCATATATTCTGATTCTGTCTCATATCATTCACTATTACTATCATATGGGGGTTCTTCGAGTTCTTCTGTATGTCTATTTTCTCCTCCATTCTGTTCATGTTCTTCTAGAAATTGTCTATATGCAGTCGTAGGACTCCATACGTAACTACTAAATATACCATTTTCATAAAATAACAAAGATCTTTCGTGATAAGTTAGGTCGTCAATTATTTCAACATTTATATTACTAGTTTCTCCATGATTTATTTGGTTTATTGTTATGATTATTACTCGTTGAATACTAAAAAAGAATAATTTGAATTCGTAGCAATCATCCATGCTTATTTGTCTATGAGGATAATAAACATAAAAAATTAGCATTCTATCACTTCCTTGGTAATTAATCATTAATTCAAAAATTGGTGAGGCAATACCAAAATTATTATCCATTAGTTCTTTTGAACAATAAGCAATTATAAAATAAAGAGCAGAGAGAGATTTCTAAGGATACCTAAAAAATCAAAACAAAACGGCTCATCATGCTTCCGACCTAGTTAAACTTATTTGATCTGTTCTGTACCAGTTACTACCAGTGGATAAAATACTCATGGTATGCACCCCGATTTCTGTGCTCCGTTTACGTTCTTCCCATCTCAAGATTACTATGCCCTCAATAGAGCTTCATCCTAGGGATACGTCGAGAACAACTAGTAGCACTTCGGTACATACAGCCACAAAAGTCTAACTATAGAAGGTTGCAAATGAGTCTTTTTGCAAGATCAGTCAGGCAGAGCCTTACAAAGCTCTCCCTAAGGGAAAGAAATTTAGTTGTTCATACCTTATTTTCTGCAAAGGCTGATAGATGAACTCATAAAATATATTTTATTTCCTTCAAGCTTGTTACAAACAGACTCTTCAAGATTATAAGGAATTTTTTCTCTCCCAAAGCCTCTGCCTTTCTCTCTTGTTTTGCTTTCCCTTTTATAGACCAAGGGATCAGCTTACAACAGGTTTTACATACGTCACCGCTTACATCATATGTACAATAATTGGATGAATACGTAAGTGCTTACACCAGGTTACAATAAATGATCTGATTACATTTTGGCCTATTCCAGGAAAAGAGATTCCTCTTGGCCGACATCTTCACATGCTGCACATTTATGTTGGTGCTCCATCTTCATCAGGCTACAGTAATGTACAGCTGTCTCTGTTGTCATTGTCATTGCTCCAGTATATAGTATCTGATACCAGCTGTCAAACAGCTCATGTTTATCTTGTGGCTGTTTGATTTTTGCTATACTATACATTATTATCTTATCTGGATCTGGGCTGTCATAGATCCATATATTGCTATCTCTTTGTTTTATGTCTTTTAATTCACAGTACATGTTCCTAAAGCCCATTGCCCTTCTTTCTGGGATTAATTTCTCAAATTCTTCAGCTTTAAATGGTACAATGTTTGATGCTCCATAGGTTATTTGGGTGGTCATCCCTATTTTTATAACACGTTCCGCTGGGAATTCTTCCTCATCATTAAGATACTCGGGGATGGCTGAATACATTCTAACATATATTTTTGAGGCCTTCGTGAGCCCAAAATAACTTTTAGTTGCCTTGTAAATTTCTCTTGGTAGGTGGATTAGTTCTTCACATTCTCTGGATGGGTAAATGCAATGAATAAGTCCTCTTTCGAACAGTGCCCTAGTTGTTCTCGGATTAGCTCCTGGTAGGATGATGGCCTTGTTCATGTGCTGCTGAGATATGGTTTTGATGAATTGGTTTACCTCTGTTACTTAGCATAGCTTTTGAATATATTGTAAAAATGATATTTTCTTCGATACTTTGGTAGGAGCTTTCTCAGTAAGAAGTGTCTCCTTGTATGTGGTTTTAATTGCTTCTTCTTTCACTGACTGAGAAGGCTCACCTATCTCACTCATTTTTTCGCTATTATTGTCCGCCATATTTTCTGTGGTTACATGCTGGCTTATATGCTGATAGAACAGACTTTGGAGTCCACAGATTTGTAGTTGTAACTGGTTAAATGCTCCTTTTAATTGCTCCACTGTCTCCTTTAGGTAGACTATATCTTGTTCTATTTGCTGAACTCTGGTTTCCATTATGCAACAAGTGAAATAGTTAATTTCTTGATAGAAAACCGGTTAAAATATTATGTTTTCCTTTTATGTTTTCTATTAAGAAATCGTAATGTGCTAATTCCATCTGCCATCTTATTAATCTTTTGTTTGTTATAGTTGGGTCTATTATTTTATTAATCCAGCTCTTTGCTTGGGTATTATCTGTTCTTACAGTAAATTTTGTATGTATTATAAATAATTCAAACTTTTTTATAGCTTTTAAGATTGCTAGTAGTTCTTTTTCGTTTATGTGATAATTTTGTTGGGTTTGTGTGAAAGATCCACTAGTGTATCTAGCTAGTTTTTCCTCATTTTCTCCTATTTCAATAAATTTCAATACTGCTCCCCAATTGGTTTCACATGCATATGTTTCTATTATCCAAGAACATTCTTTAACAGGTAATCTTAGCTTGTGTAATTCTGAAGTTTGTTGTTTTAATATTTTAAGTTTCTCTTCATCCTCCGGGGTCCATTCCCATTTCTTAAACTTTTTTAGTTTTTGTTGTAACCAATTTGTTTTTACTGATAAATTTGGTATGTAACCTCTTATTTGATTTAGTAATCCTATTATAGCTTGCACTTCTCTTTTTTCTTTTAAGATATTAGGAAAAGTCTTAATTTTTTCTGCTATATGTGGTTGTAATTCTATTCCTTCATGTGATAATTTTCTTCCTAAGAATTCTATCTCAGTTTTAAATAATTCCATTTTCTTTTCTGATAGTATAATACCTGTTTTTTTCACTATTTCTATGAATTTTAGTAGATGTTCTTTATGTTGTTCCTCGTTTTCTGATCCTATAGAATATCATCTACATATACTAATATGAAATTATTGTATTTTTCAAAAATTTTATCTATATATTCTTGAAATATTCCTGGGCTGTTTTTATAACCGAATGGTAATACATTCCATTCATAAAATCCTTGGGGCGTGCTAAATGCTGTTAAAGGTTTTGAATCTTTGTTAGTTTTACATGATAAAATTCCGATTTACAGTCAAATTTCGAATATATTTTTCTTTTTCTCACTGTGTTAAGTAATATTTGCATGTCTGGTAGTGGGTATCCAAATCTCTTAGTATTTTTATTTAGTTCCTTATAGTTTACTACCATTCGAGATTTACCCCTTTTTTCTTCTGAATGTTTTTTTACTATGAATGCTGGTGATGAATGTGGACTTTGTGATTTTCTTATGTAATTATTTTCCACTAATTCTTTTATGTGTATTTTGAATTCTTCTAGGTCTGTTGGAGTATGTCTTATAGGTTTAATTTTTATTAGTTTGTTCGCATCTATTAACTATATATGTGTCCTTGGTTCACGTAAGCTCCATTTTGCCAATGGGTCTTCTCCGCACAGATCTTCTAATTGTTTTTGTAAAATTTCTTTTGTAGTTGTTACTTGAACTTGTTGTATTCTCGTTTTGTTTGGTAAATATTGGTATTCACCACGCTGGGTTGAACAAACTCTGATGTGTGGCAGGTCAGCTCTGGAATACGGTTGGGTTATTCTAATTGCTATTGCTTGGTGTCTGCAAGGTGTTGCAAATACAACTGATTTATGTGATATAGTTATGGGATAGTATTGTTGGAAAAAGTCATTTCCTAAGAGTACGTCATTATTCATATCGTCAAACTGGTATACTATAGGTATTTTTAGTATGTAACTTCCTATTTGTACATTAACATTTTGTTGATATTTGTCTAGTATGATAGTTTGTCCAGTTAATCCAGTTATGGCTTTTTTATTAAAACCATCTTGTTTCCATTTTGGTAGTATATTTTCGCGGCATAGACTAGTACCTTCTCCGGTGTCTATTAGACTGTGATAGTTTCTTGATTTGTATCATTCGTAAACAAATTCTGTTAGGATGTATAATGTGTTTTTTGTTGCTCTTAATGGATTCATTTGTCCAATATCCTATTTATTACCATGCTTTCATTGTTTACCGTTATTGTGATTTTTTCTTCTTGAATTGAGTAAGGTTGTACTGATGTAAGGAAGTCAGTTCCTAATAACATATCATTAACATGTTGTTCTCGGTCTATATGTAAGTGTAATAACATTTCCTTTCTACCATTTATCCTTAGTGGTAGTATGATTTTATGTACAATTGCATGTCTATTATTGTAATAATCTAGGTAGTAATATGGGTTATCTAATGTTATCAATTAAGTGGTTTTTATATTTGTTTGTTTAATATGTGAATTGGTAGCTCCTGTGTCTACTAAGGCTATTTGTTTATTCCATTTTCCATTGTCATAATATTCTATTTCTATTTTAAATTGGTTATTATTTTGGTGTTCTAATGTATTTATTATTGGTATTAATTCCAATGCTTATTGTTTATTTCTTATTGATAGTGATCTCTTTCCGAACATTATTTGTGGTGCTTTTCCTTTTGCGGTTTCTTTTGCTTTATTAAAGTCGAATTCTATATAATTTGGTATAGTCATTTCAGGGTTTTCTCTAGCTGATTTGTACCTTATGATTTCGATGAATAGCGGCTCTATTTTAAAATTGTCTGTATTTCTATTCTTTACTTCGTGCATACTAGTGAAAGCGTAAATATTTCTTATTTGCATGCTTATAACTTTGCCTTTTTCTATCATTTCTGTACCTGATAACCTCTGATACATGACTAGACTTTTATCTTTATTTTCTTCTGTCATGCTTATAGAGAAATTAGGTTTTATTGTGAACTTTATCTTTTGATACATTAGGTTTTCTTGCACTATTCCTATTAAGGCATCTTGTGTACTTGATATTATCCTATCATCCATTAGATATATTTGGAGGGGTGTATTTATTCCTTCCTTAAAATAGGCTTTTATTATTATTTGTACAACTCCTAAATGTATGTGTCTTAATGTTTTTCTGGTCTTTTCTTTTATCTTTTCCATCTCTTGTCTTATTATTCTTTCTGTTATTAATGGGATTATGGTTTTGCCTTGTGCTTGTTCAATGTCTATAGGTTGTTCATTATTCCTAGCTATTACTATGGTGCTTTTCTTTCTTTCAAATATTGGTAGTTTAAAGATTTCTTTTGGATTTATATCTAATTTGGTCTCTCTTATTTTATCGTATTTTTGTATGTCAAAGCACATTCTTTCTCTTAGTTCTTCATTGTTTTCTTCTCTTTCTGAGGGTTCCTCTATTTCTGTTAGATCAGTTAACATGTTTATTTCACATTCTTCTGTTTCACCTTCACTACTTTCACTATCTTCTTCCATTACCATTATTTTTTCATCTTCACTTATTTCTGACCATTCTTTATCATATTCTATGGGTTCGTAATTTATGTTATTCATTTCTTCAATTTCTTCTACGTATTTTTTATTTTCTTTTTTCATTCTTTTAGGACAATTTGGTGATATATGTCCTACCTCTCCACATATGTAACAATTACATTTTTTGGATTTTTCGTATACTGCCTATTTTTATTTTTCTTCATTTTTCTAAAGTATTTTTTAAAGGGTTTTCTATATCTCTTAAAAGTTTTCCTATATTTTGGTTGATATTTTTGGAATTTGTGATTATTCTTCTTTGTGTATCTATAGTTATTATTGCATCCCCAATGATTTGGTCTTGCATCTTCACAACAAATTCTTTGTTTATATGTTCTGTAATATTTCATTGTTGCTCTAGCATCTTGGCATACTTTGTCTCTATAATCTTTTGCAAATTGCGTTCTATACCCTAAAGTGTCTACTTCAGGTTTCACTTTCTCATTTATGTATGCACTATATATGTTTATACTCCATGGATCAGGTAATTTTAGAAAGAATGAGTCTAAAATTGGACTCCGTTCTTCTTTTGTATAATAACTATCTTGATAATATTCTCGGAATTCACAAGCATAGTTATCAAAATGGCACATGTCGCATATTTCTAAGTTACTTAGTCTCCATCTTTCTTGGTTCTTTTTATATATAGTGTGTTTTTCTCCTTTATCGTATACACTAAATTCGGTTCTTATTGCTTTTTCGTAATTTGTAATTATTTCTTTTAAACCTAACGTCCGTTGTGCTGAGCTTTCTTCAGTTCCTTTGTCATTAATTGGTCTTGATTTTCTTATAGTATTTCTCTCTTCTTCTTCTAGTCCATTCCACCATTTTGCTACTACTCCCATAAAGGCGGCTTCTATAAATTTCTCAAATGCATTTCCGTTAAGGTTCTGCCTAAATCCTACTATTAGTGACGCTTTTATTCATTCTTCAATTGTTCTATCTACGTCTTTTACGCAATCTAGGTCTAACCATTCTCCATTTTCTGCTATTCCTTTTTCGTAGTGTTCTGTTGGTTCGTATTTTGGGGTTTCTTTTTCTTTATCTCTTCCTGGTTGCATTCTTCTTTTTGTATTTTGCCATTTCCATGGTAATTGGTATGGTTTTTTGTTAGATGGTGGTCTTAAGATTTCATACATGTTATTTGGAATTTCTGAAGGTTTTTCAATAATCTTATCTTGGTCCATTTTTATTTATTCGTTTGCTATATCTAGATTTTTCAAGGCTTCTTGCACTTCTTCTGAATTAGGATTTGCCATTAAATCTTCTATTTCCAAGATATTTGTATTAAGTTTTGTTATGGCTTCTAGCTCTTTCATACCTTCTTCTGTTATGCCCAATTCTTCTTCTCGGTAGTCTGTCATATATCTTCCTAATTCTTTTATATTTTTATTTATGATTCTTAAATCTTTTCTTATATCACTGAATATTTCAGGACCGTTGTAATCTTCTTCCAACTCTTGTATGTTTAAATAATTTTTTGGCTCCATGTCCTATTATTTTGTTTGCTAGTAGGTGTTGGTAATACCAACTTGCTTCTTCGTTTCTGTAATCTAATACTTTGTATGCTATTTATTTTTTTATCTCTTTAGGTAGTTGATTAGTTACTTTTATTGTTAGTAATAGGTATTCTGATATTTCTTTACTAGCAATATGCTTACTTTCCACTAATCTTTTATCAACGTATCTAATCTTGAATTTTGAAAGATTTTTTAATTTAAGTTTCTCTATTTTCTGTGAATTATCCAGCTTTTCTAAGGGTAAGGTGTATTATAGTTTATAATTTCTAAAGTAGGGTTATATATAAAAATTTGCTTTTTGGTTATTATAATTAAAAGGGTAGTTTGCTAAATGTTTTATAAAAGTGGGGTATTTGGCTAAATCTTTTAGGAAGTGGGGTATTTGGCTAAATATTTTCCAAAAGTAGGTTAGTTACCCACTATACTCACTTTTCTGCTTATATTAGATAACTTTATTCTTCTTTGTAAGTTGGTTCATAAACATCATGCATTTTTCTTATTATTATCAAAAAATCTTATTCAACTTTAGCAGAAAGCTCACGTCGTCGGAGTGAATTTTTTTTAAAACATGCTTTAGGGATATTTTTGTGCAAAAAATAATTCAGTGTGGTTTTCTGCAGAAATGATATAGTTCAGAGGAGTTTCTAATTTAGCCCAAAAATTACTTATACTAGTAATTTGCATATTCTAATTAAGTTATATATATAGTTCAGTGGGTTCTAATTTAGCCCAAAAATTACTTATACTAGTAATTTGCATATTCTAATTAAGTTATATATATATATATATATATATATATATATATATATATATATATATATATATATATATATAGTAAACAATAAGACGCAATCTGGCCTCAAACCTGAGACCTCTCTTTAGTCATACATACTCCTTACAAATTACCAATAGTGGCACAAACTTTTATCTCTACTATTTTAATGGGAGAGTTGGAGTTTGTAACAAACAAACTATAAGGCTAAAATTGAAAAAACCCCCCTAAACTATCACATATATGCAGAAAACTTCACTCACCTTTTTTTTATACAGAAAACCACACTCAACTATGGTGCGAAAAACCACATCATGACTCCGTTAGGGTTCCGTTAGGCTAAAATTGAAAAAAAAAACCCTTTAAACTATCTCATATATGCAGAAAACCTCACTCGCCTTTTTTTTAAAATGCAGAAAACCTCACTCACCTTTTTTTAATGCAGAAAACCGCACTCAACTATGCGTGCGAAAAACCACCCGTATAACGGAACCCTAACGGAGTCATGATGTGGTTTTTCGCACCATAGTTGAGTGTGGTTTTCTGTATAAAAAAAAGGTAAGTGAGGTTTTCTGCATATATGGGATAGTTTAGGGGGGTTTTTTCAATTTTAGCCAAACTATAACTATGTAAACACGTATAATACACGTCCAAACTATATCCAACAAATATAAATTTTGCATCGAACATGTAGCCCAAATCAAACCATTCAAATTAAACTATTTTTTTCTTATTCGATATATATTCATTTAATTTGATGACTTTACTTTTTGTAGACGTGCATCACACGTACATTATACTACTTTTATATGAATGACACTTTTGTAAATAATTATGTCGTAAATAAATTTGAACTTTGAAGGTATTATGGTAACTAACAACAATTGAGTAAATGAATGGTTAATATAACTCTCACTTAAAAATGAATGGTTGAGATTATATGGTTGAATGTCTACAAATTACAGATTGTCTACAAAGGACAACCCCAACTCTCTCATTATAATATTAGAGATTACAACTTAGAGATCAGAGATTAGAGATTAGAAATGAGTTCATGTATATCCATACAAGTACATATGCAGCATCTAAGATAGACGAACAGAAATGACATTCACCTTATTGTTTTTTCCCTAACCACTTATACAATGTAATTAGTTATACGCGCTAGAAAATGTTATTGAAATACATACACAAATATCCATTAGCTTGGTTTCTATGTACAAATATAATAAATCACACGGCAATTTTGAAAAAAGCTTTAATGTGGCTCTCCTTCAATTGAAACAAAATTAATGGCTCAGGTTCACCATCCCAAAAGACATTTTTTTCCCAAAAAAAATTCCCCTAAAGGGGCGTTCGGTACAAGGATTTTTTTTGTTCTCAGGAATCATAAATCCTGAGATTTATGATTCCTGAGATTTATGATTTCTAGGAATCATAAAACATGTTTGGTAGGTCTTAAACATCTCTACGAATGTTAGTTGGAAACTTAATTTCCTATATTTGGTTGAGCTACATATTTCATGGGAATCTTAATCTTATTGTCCAAAATACCCCTCTCATCCTCAAATAACGAAACAAACTTTGTGAAATACCTGAGTAAAAAAATGATGCAAATCTGGGCCACAAAATACAAACAATTTTAAGTGGTAACATGACTTAAAATTGAAAAAAGACAATATATTTGCAGGATATCAAAACTTTTGCTTGGCATTCCAACACCATGATTAAATTGTGCCACACAATCTATAAGTTTCTTTGTCCAATTGACACCAGGATGGGTATTGTTTATCTTCTACCATTTCATGTTCGTCTAATAGTAATATTTCAACTAATATGTATACAGAAAAACAAGATACTATGTATGCGCTTCACAGTAGACATATTCCCAATTAAGGGGCACAATTTACACTAAAATATCCAACAAGGAACAAGTAAAGCAGCCAGAACCATGGCCAATTTCATAGTTAAGCCAATCTTTGCAATAAAAATTTATATATTCAAGATCAGATAGCACTATAAACATTACAAGAATCCAAGAAACACGGATCCCCAAAAGAGGCTCGGGATCGACGGCGCGAGAGATGGTCAGGGTGCTCGGGGATCAACGGCGACAAGTGGGATCGACGGTGTGACGAGTTGATCGACGGCGGCCAAGTTGGGTGCTCGAATTTTTAGGGGAGAAAGGGGGGATGGGTTTATTGGGGAGGAAAAAGAAGAAGAAATATGAAGAGCCAGGATTATGGTTTTTTTATTTTAGAGGCAAAATTGTAATTTTAAAGAAATAACATTTTTCCAAGCACTTTGGAATCTAAGAATCCCACCCCACCCCCCCCCCCACCCCCCATGGGAAATTTTTTGTGGGAATTGTGACAAAAATAAAATTCCAAGAATGTTAGTTTCCTGAAATTTTGAATTTAAAAATTGGCATACCAAACATGGGAAACTAAATTCCCGAGTAAAGATTCCCAGAAAACAAAAAAAATCCTTGTACTAAATGTCCCCTAAAACTAAAATCCTCACTTTATTACTCTCTCTCTCTCTCTCTCTCTCTCTCTCTCTCTCTACCCATAAATTTAGATTTTCAGATTTGAAAATTTGCAGATTTTCAGATTTTTTATGTTTCTTTTTTATTGCTCATGTAGAAAAATTTACTGAGTTCCTTAATTGATTTCAATTGTAATGGAAGATTTAAATATAAATTTTTATGCTTCTTTTGATTGTTCATGTAGATAATCATTTGGGTAAATTTCATCATCTAAAGTTACACTGAAATAGCAAATATCTCCAAAGTTAAATTTCATCATTTTGTACCTTCAAAATTATAAGAAGTTGGATTTTACACCCCCATTTATAATTATTTTTCAATATATGTTCTTGGAAACATGAACTTTTATTTACAACTAATTGTTGTCTTATTATTCAAACTTGAGCTCCATTAACTCCATGAAGGAAGTTTCATATTCATGCATCTGAAAGGCTGGAAAGTAAATGTATCCAGTATTATAAATGAACATTATTATAGTGTACATCTTAAAAATTATATTAATATCAGATAGTAGAATACCCTAAGAACACCATAGTTAATTGTTTAATATTTTTATCTCCTTGATGTATTGGACAATACTTTACGGGTAGATAGCATGATGGTTCAACTTATGTGTTTTGTGTGAATCACTCTACGTATTTATTTTTCGGAGTTGGGGCTAATGTTGCCGTCTCTTTTGTTAGCTCTATCGGCATGTAGTCCTTTTCTGTATATATAACTATATTCTTTGTTTTAGTTATATTTGTTGTTAGTTCTATATAGATGTGTTGGTTGGAGCATTGATGGCTCTATCTATGTGATATATAAAAAAAATAGAGATACATATCTGATTGTTTTACGACAATATTCTATAACTTATCGTGGAGTTTTTAGCTTAGTGGTTATATAAATATTGATACCTATGCAATTTGTTAGTCAAATATAATTGTATATATTTTATTGTTTACATGTTTTTCATATGTTGCATCGTTCCGAAGACGTGTTGTAGGCACGTGCCCACGGGCAAACCTAGTATGTTAATAAAACATACACACAAATATAGTTTTTACTAACAAATATATAAATATACAAACCCATCTAGATACACAAAGAAACATAAAGAAATGTGTGCCTATAATCAAGCGGGTGCGGGTTTTCGGGTTCAGGCTGGCGGGTTTGGGGCAGGTTAGAGAAAAATTAGAACCCGCCCACTTTGATTCTGGTGGGTTTTATAACCTTTCAAAACCCTATCTTTTTGGATTGGGTTCTGAGAGGTTCAGGCTTCAACCGCCTAATGAACACCCCTAAACCAATATCCACCCATTCCAGGGTTTCAGAGTTGTCCGTGTGGGTTTCGGGTTTTACGATTTTGGTTGGTTTTATCGGATAATTCAAAAAAAATTCTTTAATTACTACACACATAAAAAATAAATTAAAAATTACACAATTAAGTATATCAATTTCACGTTGCGGTGTACTATTAAGTATTAACTTGCAAATTTAGAAATTAGAATAACAAAGAAAATGATATTTGGCAAGTATGCTTATAATGAGAGTTATGGTATGGATAGAAAGATCAATTTTGCATTGTTGTATTATTCTGTTCATTGCCATATTTATTTAGTGAGACATTCAGTTTATAGAAAGTTAAAAACCAAACAGAAAGTGCATATAAGACTGAGGAAACCAAACAAGAAGTGCATATACTGAATCACCTCCAAAACCATATCCCCCACTCACCGAACCATCCCCAACGCAAAGACTACTCCCCCTCACCTGATCATCAGCTCCACCCCAACTCCAACCCCCCCTGCACCCAAACAACGCTCCAACTCCAACCAACTATCCCACAACCTTCACCAGTCTCCTCCAACACATCCATCATCGAGCGGGCCCAAGAAGGGAGTCCACAAGACGAGTCTAGAGTGGAGATTGGTCCTCAATTGAATGGGGATTTGATTGAGACTGAGCCCCGGTTTGGAGCACAGAAAGAAGCAAAGAAGAGGCAAATGCAAACCGAGCACAAAAAGAAGAAAAGAAGAGGCAGATGCAAACTGACCCCTTGTTTCAACTGTGGAGATTTGGGGCATTATTGGATGGGCTGCACGAAAGAGGTATGTTGCCTCAAATGTATGAAATGGGGGCATATGTCGTACGTTTGCACGAACGTTACAACCACTAACAACGACGATGAATGCCCTGTTCGAAGAGGCAAATCACCTTATAACCCTACACACATCTGGCTTGTGAATAGCCTAGAGATCATCAAACAAGAAGAGAAATGGCTCCGCCAATGGTGTGCAATAGCTGAAATCAGAACAGGGAGACCATCGAAGAATCACCTACGTACTTGATGCTCTGAACTCTAAGTGGCCGATGAGAGGTCACGGGGATTGGGTAGCAAAGAAGATGTGCCACTTGCAATTCCTTGTATCTTTTCCTTCACCGGAGAAGATGAAAGAGGTTGCTGACATGGGTACAGTGGACTTCGGCCACTTCAAAGCGGAATTTCTCCCATGGTCTCCTAGATTCGAAACCGAGTTACTCAGGGTGACTGTTTTTGGATTTGGAACCATAACGTTCCTATTCACTTCTGGAAAAAAGAAGCATTACAAGAGATCATATCGGAGTTTGGATCCATCGAAGAAATTGATGACAAGACGGTGCGCCGATTGGAGATTGTATCAGATAGGATCAAGATCTGAAGCCCAAATATCACCTTTATGCCACATTTTGCAAAAGTCTTCTCTTTTGAAGAATTGTACCTAATTCGATTTTTTTCTAAACAAGAAGGTGGAGTCTGAGACGAAGCTCCTGAATGTTTCTCCCTCTTCCCCCTCACTCAGCGTTGGGCGAACTTACAAACAAGTGGTTTTACCGGAGTGGGATCTCACAATAGAAGGAGTGCACGAAATTGAACAAGTGCACCGCGAACTAATCAGAGTTGCGAGGGAGAAGGAGGTGCATCGGGGCCGTACAACGGCGAACATAGAACCCCAAAAGTCATCACCGATAATCGACGGTCAAGATCGAGGTTTGACCACCTCCCCCCCCCCAACGGTCACGATGGACTGCAAAAAGTGGATCAAAAGCAGGGTCACCTTGAACAACTACAATCAGAGCCAAAAATAGCAGATTCGGCGGATCTAGTACCATCTTTTGGAAAATATGGAAAAAAAATTGCTTAAAAAGGAAGTTTAACACAAAGTAAATCTTGAAGAGGCGCTGTAAGTGGAGCAGCTGGAAGGGTCAGGGAAAGCCAATGCTGAAAATGGTATGAACCCTAAGGTGTCCACCATACAAAAGTGTGCTTTAAAAGGGGAAATGGTGGAGGCTTTGGGGTGGGAGCTAAAGTAGTGTGAAGCTTTTTTGGGGATGAAGACGAGCGGGGACTCGCTATAAACTAGAGAGAGACCTCCAAAAGATAAAAAATTGAGCTTTTTTGGAGGATGATCATGAGATTGGAGATTTCGATTTGGGGAAGAGTATAGGAACCAATAAAGAAATCTCTTTGGTTTCTTCACCTATATCATCTAACCCTCCACCTTACCCCTCAACCACTCTGCTCTTTAATCTGGTAGCAACACGTGGCACGTGAGCCAAAGGAAGACAGGCTGCGAAATGTTGTTGGGCCCAAAGAGGGGCCCATCAGTGATTTGGATTGTTTCTTAAAGAGGCCCACAAACTTAGAGGCTTCTAATTTGATCCTGGATGATAATTTGATTAGGCTCGAGAGTCCAAATTCCGGTAAAATGATACCAAATTCTGCATTTGGTTGTGTTACTAATGAAGCCAGTGTGGAGTCCACTTTTGAATCACACTTGTTTGGAGATGGATGAAGACGATCAATAAGCTAGATTAAACCTTAAAGATGATTTTGTCTACTCAAAAGAGGAGTCTATGTGCTCAAAGGAGATTTAAGAGGACTCACAAGATCTTCTTGTTAGGAAGGATGTGACCCCTACTCCAGACTTTGTCCCCTCCACCTTCCATCCCTCACAGTCGACATCTCTAATTTTTTGCGTTGTGGCAAGGGTTTTAGAGTACATAAAGTTTCTAAGAGGGCTATTGAGGAGTCCTTAGACGATTATCTTGGGATTTTTGCCGCCGCTAAATCCACTAAGACTAGCGATGGAGGTACGCGTTCCTTCTTAGCTTCAATTTTTAACTTCATGACTGATTTTGAGATTTTTAATATAGCCAAAACTTGTGGTCTAGCGGTAGGTGATACTGATCGCAATGCCTTTCTCCTAAATAATATTAAGGGGTGGGAGATTAATAGAGCTAGTCTTAGTGCAAGCTCAGTCTCCAAATCTAATCACTTCCCTGAGCTAGGTTGTAATTAATGAGTACACTGTTTTGGAATGTTATGGGTCTAGGCGGGCGAGGCAAGCGGGGAATGGTTATGGATGTTATCAACAAGTTTAAAGTCAACGTCGTGGGCCTACAAGAAACCAAATTGTCTCATAAAGTTAGGCTTAGAAGACTTTGGGGAAATCAAATTTGTGAGTGGAAAATTCGTCCATCTGTTAGTGCCTCAGGTGGTATCGTCATTTGTTTTAACTCGGAGGTGTATACCTGCTTAGATGAACTCTATGGGAAGTTCTCGTTATCAGTCCTGTTCCAACGCAAGACTGATAATTGGATCCAAACAATCATGGTGGTATATGGCCGAAACATTGCCTCATCCAGGATGGCGTTCTGGACAGAACTACGTGCGGTACACGCACGCTGGAAACACCCCTGGGTTGTGGGGGAGACTTCAACATCACCAGGTTCGCTTCCAAGCACAGAGGCAGAGGTTCTAGTGATTCTGACAGGGAAGCGTTTAACTAGGTTATTGCGGAGCTCAAACTTGTTGACATTCCCATCACTGATAGACTTTTCACCTAGTCAAACATGTAATCGTCTCCTATTTTGGCTTAGCTAGACAAGGTCTTGGTATCTACCGATTGGGAGGCCAAGTTTCCACTCTCCTGGGCTAAGTCTCTCCCTAAACCTACCTCGTATCATGTCCCTATTATCCTTTCTACGGGTGAATCTCACCCCGGGAAACTCCCAAATTTAGGTTCGAAAAAAGTGTGGTTGGAAATCCAGGATTTCCATCACATGTTCAACGAAAAGTGGGCCCGCCCAACTTGAGAGACAGAAGCGGCTGCAATTTAGTGTGAAAATTTAAGAAGACTGTGTTCCAAGCTCAGGAAATGAAACGGGACCAGATTCGCATCGATTTGGAGATCGAAAGATTCCCTTGTGGAAGGTATTGAAGAGCTTGAAAAGGTTGAAGAATATAGAAACCTCATGCAAGATGAGCAGATTAGGCTTCTACAACTTAGAGATGACATTGCTCAACTTTATTGACTGGAAGAGCTCAAATGACAACAACGCTCTAGAATCTCGTGGCTCAAAGAAGGAGACATGAACACTGCCTTCTTCCATCGGATTTCCAGTGCCTGGCATAGATCTAAACTTATTCATTCGATCCATACTGACTGATTCTGGAATTTTGCAATGAGACAATGATATTAAACTGGCATTCCAAACCCATTTCAAGAACTTGTTTGGACAAAAGGCAGAAGTGAGAGCCCCTCTCGACCAAAACTTTTGGCATGCTACCTCAGACGAACTAGAACTAGATCTACAGTCCTTGGAAGCTCCCTTCAAAGAAGAGGAAATTTGGGAGGCGGTGTCGCAACTTGGAAGGGAGAAAGCACCAGGTCTAGATGGTTTCTCAATCTTATTCTATCATAACTTTTGGGAAGAAATCAAAGAAGATCATGAAAATTTGTTCGCCGAATTCTATGACCTTAAGCTTAAACTAGGTAGAATCAATTACGTTGAGGTTGTGTTGATCCCTAAGAAAGAAGACTTCCGATGGGTGGGAGACTTTCGCCCTATTAGCCTCCTTAATTGCTCCGTGAAGATTATCACCAAGCCGTTCGCCAACAGATTGGGAAAGGTGATAGACATACTTAAGCTGCGAGCAAACTGGGTTCATTAAAGGACATTGTATTCAGACTGTATCGCGACTACTAAGGAAACTATCCATCATTGCCACATTTTCGAATGCTAAAAGCTATCTCCTTAAGCTGGATTTCGAGAAGGCTTATGACTTAGTTGATTGAGACTATCTTTTGGAAGCACTAGCAGGAAATTGGTTTGGGGACAAGTGGATCAGATGAATCCATATTTGTCTCACCACCAGCAGTACTGCTATTATGGTCAACGGTGTCTTGAACCGTTTTCGTGCAAACGTGGCCTTCGACAAGGAAACCCCCTTTCCCCTCTCCTTTTCACCATTGTGGCTGTAACGCCCCAGCCCCAAACTCAGACAATATATTTATTTATTCGTACAACTGCCCACCATAAGCTCCCTCTCAAAAGGTAGTTAACAAATTTGGTGACTCTTGATCATAGGCAATATTATTTATTATTTAATCATTCACACAAATCTTCTGATATGGAACTAATTTGTACAACCAATCTCCCCCCTCCCACGTAAGCAAGCTCACGTGAACCACACAGGGAAACAGAGCAACTCAGACGGGCCCACCTCCACGTTATCCACGAGCCGGAGCCCAACATCTCATCTCCATTTTAATTAAATACACAATATTACCATATTGCCTTCTACACTATTACCATTATGCCATTCTCTCTCTATATATATATATACTATACTATATTATACCTCCAAGAAATACGAGATGTTACATACACTCCCCATTAAGAAATCAGCGTCCTTACTGAGTACGGGGCATGCAACCTAGCGCAGGATCTATTTTCTAGTCGATGTGGAGCGGAGTACCCTAATTCAGCTAATTCTAGGCTAGCGCATTGACCTTAGCTCCCTCTCTGGCATACATCTCGCCGATGTGGAGTGGAGTACCCGGATTCAGCTAATACTAGTGTACTGCCCCTGGCCACACTGCTAGCGTACTGACCTCAGCACTCTCACATACATCTCACCCACTATAATCCACACTCGGTATCGAAAGTCGGCTCTGATACTATTTTGTAATGTCCCGACCCCAAACTCAGACAATATATTTATTTATTAGCACAACTGCCCACCACGGGCTGCCTCTCAAAAGGTGGTTAACCAATTTGGTGAGCAAGCTCACATGAGCTACACAGGGAAACAGAGCAACTCAGACGGGCCCACCTCCAGGTCATCCACATGCAGCAGCCAAACATCTCATCTCCATTTTAATTAAATCCACAATATTACCATATTGTCATTCCACATTATTACCATTATGTCATTCTCTCACTATATATACTATACTATATTATACTAGTATATTATACCTCCAAGAAATATGGGATGTTATAACACTCAGGCCCCAACTCAGACAATTTATTTATTTATTAGTACAACTTTCCACCACAGGCTACCTCTCAAAAGGTGGTTAACCAGTTTGGTGACTCTTAATCATAGGCAATATTATTTATTATTTAATTATTCACACAAATCTTTCGATATGGGACTAATTTGCACAGCCAACCTTCCCCCTCCCACGTGGGCAAGCTCACGCGAGCCACACAGGGAAACAGAGCAACTTAGACGGTCCCACCTCCACGTCATCCACGTGCAGTAGCCCAACATCTCATCCCCATTTTAATTAAATCCACAAATTACCATATTGACATTCTACAGTATTAACATTATGCCATTCTCTCACTATATATATATATATATATAAAATACACTATATTATACTAGTATATTATACCTCCAAGAAATACGTTATGTTACATACACCCCTCCTTAAGAAACTAGCGTCCTCGCTGAACACGGAGCATGCAACCTAGCACTTCGACTTTCTGTTTAGGTCTTCTTTTTGGTCGATGTGGAGCGGAGTACCCTGATTCAGCTAATTCTAGACCTGCACACTGACCTCAGCTCCCTCTCAGGCATACATCTTGCCGATGTGGAGTGGAGTACCCTGATTCAGCTAATTCTAGCGTACTGCCCCTGGCCACACTACCAGCATACTGACCTCAGCTCCCTCTCAGGCATACATTTCACCCACTCTTACCCACACTCGGTGTTGAAAGTCGGCTTTGATACCATTTGTAACATCCATACCCCAAACTCAGACAATTTATTTATTTATTAATACAACTGCCCACCACAGACTGCCTCTCAAAAGGTGGTTAACCAATTTGGTGACTCTTGATCATAGGCAATATTATTTATTATTTAATTATTCACACAAATCTTCCGATATCGGGGTAATTTGCACGGCCAATCTCCCCCCCCCCCCCCCCCTACAACGTAAGCAAGCTTACGTGAGCCACACAGGGAAACAGAGCAACTTAGACGGGCCATCTCCACGTCATCCACGTGCAGCAGCCCAACATCTCATCTCCATTTTAATTTAATCCACAATATTACCATATTGTCATTCCACATTATTACCATCATGTCATTCTCTCTCTCTCTCTCTCTCTCTCTCTCTCTCTCTCTCTTTCTCTCTCTCTCTCTCTCTCTCTCTCTCTCTCTCTCTCTCTCTCTCTATATATATATATATATATATATATATATACACACACTATACTATATTATACTAGTATATTATACCTCTAAGAAATTGAGGATGTTACAGTGGTAGACATTTTGAGGTCTATGATGGCTAACTGTAGACGAGCTGGTTGGATCACTCAGGTGGCCAATGGAGTTAACCGCCAGGGTTGCTCAATCCTCCAGTATGCAGACGATACTCTTCTGTTTGGAAATGGCAACCTCGGGGAAAACACCACTTTTAAAGGAGTCCTTTATAGTTTTGAAGCTTTGTCCGACCTCAGGGTTAACTTCCACAAAAGCGCTCTAATCTCCATTGCCTTATCCCCAGAGGAAGCACAAGAACATGCCACAATTTTCAACTGCTCCATCAAGAATTTCCCCATTAAGTACCTTAGGCTCCCGTTGAGACCAGGCAAGCTCAATAAGGCTGATTGGTTACCTATCATTGATGGGGTTGAGAACCGTCTTGCAGGATGGAAAGGTAAATCATTGTCCTTGGGAGAGAGAGTCACTCTTATCAATGCAATCCTCTCTAACCTACCAACCCATTATCTATCCTTCTTCGAAATGACATGATGGGTTATCCAAAGAATTGATCGCATCCGAAAGCAATTCTTGTGGAAGGGCACAAACTCTGATAGAGGTGGATATCATCTCATCAGATGGAAAAAAGCATGCATGAAGAAGATGCACGGAGGTCTGGGTATTATTGATCTTCGGGATATGAATCTCGTGCTATTGGGTAAGTGGTGGTGGAAAGTCTTTCACCCTAACGTAGAGGGATGGTAGGATTTTGTTCAGGCTTATCTGCATGGGAACGGGACGCAAAATATGGCTTCAGGGTGGCTTCAGAGAGGAATTGCTAAAGCTTATGAGCCATTCAATAGTTGTGTGACGTCTTATATCGGAAATGGCACACTTATTAGTTCTGGTGTGATAAATGGTGTGGTGATCACACACTTAGAGACATGTTCCTATCGGTGTATGCCCAAGAGGCTAGTTGTGTATTGACATTACTAGTTTACATTGCATCATGACATTTATTTCATATATGAGGCATTTTATTATTGTGTTTTTTTATTGTGATTAAATGAACATAATAAAGTGTAGATCCCCGAATTTCCAACAAATAAAATTAGAAATAAGTGGCACAATTTTCAGAATCAAAATCAGTCTAATCCAAACACAATATCAAATACAGGGAAAAAATAATTTTTTTTATTACATCAGTTATTTCTTATATTTTTACAGCGGAAAAATTAAATACATTTATTACAACACAACCCAATACTTAAACTTTAATCATCTCAAATCCAAGCTTCCACAGTTCCACTTTACTTGGACAACTCACTTGCAAATCCTGCAAAATAAACTGAAGAGTGGGGATGTCAGTTGAAGAACTCTGATGCAATACTATAGTAATAGCAACCTTGCAAAGTCTCACAATCACAAACATGCCACATAACATGAAATGAAACAACGATGCATGAAAGATTCAATAAACAACAAGTGAAACTATACTAAGTAAGTGTGTGTCAAAAAAATTAAAAGAGAAATACATTAAAACAATGTTCAAGAAAACACAATGCACACGATGATTTCTGATGCATACTTGTCAGATTTTATGCATCACATTGTACATAGATCTGGTACAAGCCCTTATCGTTCTCCACTTTATAGGGTTCAATCCCTCGTTATGCAACCTACTACCATGACTACTACGAGATTTAGACATTTTGCAAGTATTGGCTCTCGCCCTTGGAATACTGGAGACCAATCCCACCTCGTAGATCATTCTATGGCCCATTTCATCCATCGTCCCTCAATACTGGGGACTGTCTCACTCCGCAGGTCATTCCGGAGCCCTCATTGCAAAAATATCCCATAAGCGTCGCTCTCGTCTCGGAATACTGGAGATCAATCCCACTTTGTGGATCATTTTGTGGCCTATTTCGTCCATCGTCCCAGAATACTGGGGATTATCTCACTCCCCAAATCTTCCTGTGGTCTATTTCATCCATCATCCCAGAATACTGGGGATTATCTCACTCCGCGGATCTTTCTGGAGTCCATAACTCATGTTTGCTCTTGTTTCATCATATCACCATCTAGTGTTTGTCCTTATGCATACATATAAGTAACCCGAGCCACCTAGAGTTAGCTCGACCCTACCGAACTTAAACCCACAAAACTAGGAACACTAGCTCTTCCTGGCCAATTCCCACAATCAATTAATTCACTGCCGGTAATTCTGGGTCTTGCTCAACCTCTAGTGCTCACAACAAAAAAATCCCCAACTAACATCCTAGGGTCCACAACATAACCCTAATCTCAAATCAAACCCAACTTGGTTCAATAATACAAATATTCTTTCATATATGGAAACAAATTTCGCTTACAGAGATTCTTTAAACTCAAACTTTTGAATCTCACTTCCTATTCATTCATAAAGTTCACTTAATTCAACTATAAATTCAATCAATCTTCATTTAAACAAATCTCTTAAATATTTGGGATCTCATCCCCAAAATCTAGAATTTTATAGTTTCCAAAATCTAAAATTTGCCATCTTTAAAACTGAGAATAACTCTCAAAATTTTGAAATAATTATCCTTCAAAACTGAGAATTTCATCTACAAAAATATAGATTTATTTCCCCCAAACCATTACTTGAATATATCGAAAATTGTAACTAGAATTTTACCAAAATATGAAAGTTACATGATTTCGTTCTTCAAAATAGTACACTCTATAATCAATATTAAATTCTGGAAAAAATCATTTAATTCCAGCACATATCAAGGAACTCACCATAAAAATCTGGACTTAAACAAACTAAATTAAAGGGGTTAAATTCAACAAATTCTGAAAACTATCTTTTATCAAAAAATGTAAAGTTACACATTCTTATCCTTAAGAGCAGTCCATTATAATGAACATAAAAATCTGGAAATTTTATTTTATATTTACTTGAAAAAAATAGATCATGTCACCAATTTTCTATTCCATCGCACAAAATTTGAAGCTCTAAATTGTCAATAAACCGAAACTAGATTTAGTAAAAATCTGAAATTTAACAATTTCGAAACTCAACCAAAACTCCATCGAATCTCACATAAATATTACATTAAATACATACATATGCATTTTTATATGTATACTAGTGTTTTCCAACCATAGCACAAAAGCCCCACACACAAAACTCCTCGAAATCCGTACCCAAACACTCCAACCCGAGAGTCAACAGCAGCCGGGTTTGCATAGTGCTCAGGTTGGCACTGTGCAACCCTCAGTTTCTATTCAACCTAGGTCTAGGTTTAAACCCCGAAACCCAACCCTATGTCATCCAACACTTCTTGCATAATTTCTTCGATTATTTTGACATGTATTCTCATATAAACACTTAAAATTTCAATTCATCGTAAATTTATCTCGAAACAGCGAATAACCCACGAAATTTTCATCTTTTAATTATTCAAAATGTGTTCTTTAATCATGCATATAGATCTACACATCTACAATAACATATAGGTTTATTAGATCTAATTCTACAAACAAAATTTGATCTTTCATGCATAGAAGATTTCCACTATTCAAGAGCAACTTATTTTAGATTAACATGAATATTTAGATTGTATGACAACTCAAATCATCCACAATAATACATGGGTTCAAATAATTTTTCACAAATAAAATATGATCTTTCATACATCAATTATTCATCATTCAAAGGGAATCAAAATAAGAGTATCAAACCATCAAGATTAAATTTTTATCATGTAAATAGACAAATTTTTATATAACAATCAATCTCTACAATCATCTCCTCAACAAAACATCATTGTTCATGCTAATATAATCATAATCTCACAAGATCTAAACCCTAACATGATTCTATATTGTTCATGAGAAATAAAAAAGAAACACATCAAGAGAGTTGAAAGATTACCCACCACAATGAAGACCAAATGAAAGATAATAATAATAAGAAAAGAACTCCTCCTTGCGAAAATTGAGATATCCAAAGCTCCAAACTCCCAAAAAATGATTAAAGAAGAAATATTTTTGTTCACAACAGTGGGTGGAAGCTATTTCTATAGCTATTATAGGCCAGGCTGATTATTTGGGATTTTTACGAAGATTTTACACACAAAAAAACCCTTAAGAAAATATATTTTTACATGACTATGTCTTTCCAAAATCAATTAGTTAGGTCAAATCAAATTAATTAGAGTAAAAATCTAATCCCCCCTAACTCCCCCAATCTGGCCGACCCTCACTGCAGCCCAGAATTTCAATTTTTCAAAAATTTGCCTCTGAGTAGCAATTTTACAAAAAAAATCCTTCACTTTGAAATATTTGCATATATGCCATAAATTATTCATAAAAATCCAAAAAAATAGAATTATTATCTAATAATAAATATTAGATTTTTCAAACAAATTTTCCGACCAAAAAAACATTTGCAATAAAGTCTCCAACAATTCCAAAATTGCATAAATATATATATACTCAATAAAATCAAATAAAACCAAATTAGAGGGATAAAATGTCTCCCTCCCAATCTCTCTCCTTTCAAAACTGGCCTACTAAAAGAGCCCAACTGAAATTTGAATTCGAATTTACCTCCAAACGATATTTTGCACAAAAACCCTTTTCTTTCAAAGTATTTACAAAAATAATTTCTTTATTCAGAAAAATACCAAAATTTAGAATATACTCGATTATAAATAGGATAATATATTGATAAATTCAAAAGTAAAAATTTACGCTTCAAAAATATTTGTACGTGTTTTGCACATGTAAAAATGTCAATTTTACAAAAAAAAAATCAAAATAATTAAATAAATTGATTTAAAATTTATTTATTAATTAAAAATATTTTATTAAAAATTACGGAGAGTTACATAATGTTCTTAGAATAGTAGGTTCAATATCATGGGATATCAAGTTCAAACATGATTGTGAGATCTTATTTGTTGTAATGAGAACACTATTCTTAAATGTCCCTAGTCAAGTATTATTATGAATTATGACGACAATAATACATAGAAAATAGTATGTGCGTAGACAGATGACCATATCTCATGGGTCATGGATATGAGATAACAAGTCTTCACATGGGTACATATTAGAGTAATAATGTACTGGACTGACCACCATGAGAACGTTATATGGATCGTTACGTGAGTGTCATAAGTGGTTCTGATAGTGACTAGCACTGTCACATTTACCCGATACCCGGACCCAACCCGGACCCGACCCGGACCTGGCATTGGACCAGAACCGACCCAATCTATACGGGTCCGAGTCCGGGTCCTAAAATAAGACATGATGCACTTTCGGGTTCAGGTCCGGGTCCGCTCAAAATAGAACCGACCCGGACCCAGACCCTGACCCGTTAAAAAATAACCCCAAACATATAGAATTCGAATAATAGGGTTATAGAAATATACATATAAAAATAATTGTTGAAGATAGGTGTGTAAATATAATATTAATTCATATACTTAGTGCAAAATTTGTTAGAATCGTAGGGTACCGGGTGCAAAAATACTTATGTACAAATATTTATTCTCTACTACCGGACCCGACGAGTATTTTTTTTAATTAGGACCCGGAACCGGACCCGGTTCTTGCAAGTCCAGGTCCGGGTCCAATTTTTGGACCCGTGAGGTACCGGGTCCGAGTCCGGGTAGTGGAGGACCCGACCTGATATCAGCTCTAACAGTTACCATGATGTATGCAGTCATTTGACTTGAAGTTACTACGGTTCCCTACATGATAAGTTGTATGTTTTAATGTCGTCAAACATTGCCTGTAATAAGGTGATTATAAAGTCAACTATTGAATATACTACAAATCATGCGGAGGGATGTGAGTGACTTAGATAAGATTTGTCCCTCTTACATAACATGAGCGATATCTATGAACCTCTTGATTGAGTGAGACTGCAAAATGCATGATCATACTCAAAAGAGTCAATATGAGATATTGAGCTCATTTATTTTAGTAAGTCTACTCGGACATCAAAAAGCCAAAGATTAAACTATACAAGGGTGACACGCTTAATGTCTTGTGGTCAATTAAGATATCTGGATAAAGGGACTATACTGCATAGTAACATTGGTCACGAATAGGTTATGTCAAATCACTGACATTCCTATTACTTGAGTAGTAGTGATGTATTGTTAGATATCACTCACTATTTGTAATACTAGAATATGATTTTAGTATTACTGTGAACATAATGGGAACCTACACGGTCACATATTTAGAATGGATCGAAATTGAGATTTAAATTCATAAGATAAATTTAATTAAGGATCCAAGGAAGACTTGGACTCCTGACATTGGTTGAACATTTAATTAGATTAAATGGGCTGATTAAACTTAAAAGGCCCTCATACGAATATGACCCATGTCAGATTATGAGCCCAACAACCTCATTACTCTCTTAGGGTTGATTTTCTGCACCTATATATATGATACGTATCTGTGGAAAAGTCAAACATGAGAAAACCCTAACCTTCACAGAAATTGTGAGAGAAAGAAACCGTGAGGAACATCCCCTTCCCACAGCTAGCACCGTGGCGTGAGGAAAATCTTGATCTGATACGTTCGTGTGGATACCGTAGCGACACCGCAATATTGTAGTGCTGTGATTGGAATACTATGAAGATAATAGATCCATCTTCAAGGTGCAACTTCTAAACACGATTTATGGTTTTCGCATGGATCCATGGCTAGATTTCGATATTTTTTTGAAATTTTTCCGCTGTGTATTTAATTTTTGATTGCCTTCGAAACCTAACAGTTCCCAGACCTATAAGATCAACACACCCACACTGCACGGTGGCCGCATCCTGGAAGAAAAAGTTCCCGGAAACCAACCTTTGAACAACCACTGGATTCTGGTTCTCAGCTCAGGTATATGGAGCTTCAGGCTTATATTGCCAACTCGGGAGTTAAGTGTTCACAAGGACCAGATAGGAAAGCCCGGGGACTATAAAAGAACGATACTTTCACGATACGTTCTCTTTATAACCGCATTCATTTCAGGGGATGTTGTCCAAAATGGTCGGGTATTATCTGGAAAGCAAAAACCCTGCTGAAAATAAGTCTTCTTATGCTAGTCCTAAACGATGAAATTTTGACTAGAGAGAACCTGGTCAAACGTTAATCGAATATTGATTCTTCCTATGAGTTCTGCAATGCTTTCTCCGAAACCAAAGTTCATTTATTCTGGATTGTCATAGGAGCAAAGTGGTCCTCATAGATGTTTTCAGTACCCTGGGAACTAACGAGTACCCTATAAAGTTTGAGGATTTGTAAATTAGCCCGAAGTTCGCTATAGAGAGACGTTCTATGAGTGCAGCTTGGTTTATTGCTTTGTTGCTACAACCTGGGTCCTTTTGCGAGATAAAAATAACTATTACTTTCGTGGGACCAATAATAGTATTTCTGGTAATGTAACTCACGTTATGCATCTTATTCCTTTTGAGCTACAACTGCAGTAATAGGTCCCCGAGAGAGGATTGTCAGCGCCTTCCAGGTAGAGAAGTATGATGATGATGAAGTCGAGATCGGGCCGACACTTGACTGAGGGACGAGTCTGTTATGCTCTCTTGTACTTTTGATTGATCCCCATCTGATGTGTCTAATTTTTATACAAATATTTGTACTCATTTACCCATTAAAATTGCTTGTATTCGTCTATATTGTTTATAATTCATCATATTTCCATAAGATTTCAAGTAATTAATTATTTTTGAAGAAATAAGATTTTTGAATCAAAATGTGAATACTTTTGGTAAAAAATCAACAAACAAAGCAAAACTATTGATTTATTATTTTTTTATTATTTTGTTGAATCTTAATTTGCTAATTGAGCTAAAAGTGCAATAAATAATTTTTAAATGGTTTAAATGAACTAATATGATTTTTAGTTAGTTTAATTAATTTAAATTAATTAATTTTAATTTTATTGTTAAATCCTAATTTTTTATTTTATTTTGTGTGTGCAGCACGTGAAGGAGAGAAGAAAAAGAAGCAACACAAAAGAAAAGAGCAAATTAAAGAAAGAATAGGGTTTTTTTCTGCAAAAGAAAACCCCAATTCTCCTATCCGTGCCTATAAATAGAAGAGCAAACAAGAAGAGAAGGCAGCGCTGAACGAAGAAAGAGAGCGACGGCTGATCCGTAATCTTTATTAAAATAATAATTTTTAAAAAAAAGGAAAAAGGAATTGGAAAGAGAGAGGTCTGGAGAGAGGCAGACCTCTCTCTCTCTCTTCCGTGGAATGGACTTCAAAGAAGG
The DNA here is from genome assembly GCA_017893485.1 of Hemerocallis citrina. Classification (NCBI taxonomy): domain Eukaryota; kingdom Viridiplantae; phylum Streptophyta; class Magnoliopsida; order Asparagales; family Asphodelaceae; genus Hemerocallis; species Hemerocallis citrina. Next base: position 285,399,375 of record CM030360.1, on the reverse strand, counting down.
AAATCAAAGCATGAGAGAGAGGGAGAGGTCTGACGTGGGCTTTAAGGCCACGTGCCAGAAGACGGCAAGACTGCTCTGACGTGGCAGTGCGGTAAAGAACGGGACAGAGAAAGAAAAGGAGAGAGAGAACTTATTTGGACTGGAATGCGGTTCGAGGCTGTTCGGTTTGCAAAATTTTTGTTTACAAAACAATTTATTTTTTTGTTCATCTTTTCTCTTTGTCCAATTTTTGTTATGCAATCCAAGACGGTATTTGTTAGTTGCAATAAATTTATTATGAACTAATTTTACTTTTCTAGGGCTTTGATTTAGCCTAGTTTTGAGAACACAATTTTAATTCCATATTATTTTTCTATTTTTCCATGGTTGTGTGTTGATTTTTATTCTTAATTCGTACAATTGGTCGATAGACATTTGTATGATCTATTAAATCATAAAGAGACCGAACTGGTAATTTGTGATTAATATAAATTAAACACCATTATAAGAGCGAACTGCTGTTAATGTGACCGTTAAGAAATCCATAGTTCTTAATGAATCTTCAATTAGTTAAATATGTGCATGAACTATGACAAACTGTTAGTTGGAGATATTTTTTGTGTTGTTCGAAATAAAGCATTGAGTATTTAGGGGATTTTGGTCTACAACTTGGAAAATAATATTTTTATTCATATGGAGTTATAAATTGTGTGTGATTAACTAGGTGAAGTCAAAAGCCCTAGAATTAATTTTGCCATTAACAAATCACAATTTTCAGACTCCACTCCTTTATATTAATTTAGTTAATTCTTTAGATTAGTTTAATTTGGTTGTCTTCTTTATTAATTTCGATCTTCCAAATAGTGATTCATCTAGTAATTTCGGTACTCAATAAAATAATTAGTCCATGTGGGTTCGACACTCTTTTCACTAAAACTATACTACTTGTTGCGATTTTGTACACTTGCAAATATTCACATCAAGTTTTTGGCGTCGTTGCCAGGGACTAGTTATTCTTTTATTGATATTGAAAATTGCTAGATTATTACTAGTTTGGATTTTTTTTTATTTCGTTTGTTTTATTATTATTTTACCTCTTTATTTTCTTTTGACTTACTTTTATTTTATTTTATTTTTTTAAGTTTTCCTATTTTTTTCCATACTTATATTTCAGGACATACAAGTACATTATCATGGTGAACAACGATGAAAACAGAGCTTTGAGAGATTATGCTATGCCCTCAATTCATGGATAACATCCAGCATAATGAGGCCGGTTGTTGAAGCTAATGATTTTGAGATTAAACCGGCGATTATTCTAATAATTCAACAGACTGTTCAATTTTGGGGACTACCGCACGATGATCCTTATGTTCATATTGCAAATTTTCTAGAAATTTGTGACACTTTCAAGCACAACGAAGTATCAGATGATGCAATCAGATTGAGACTCTTTCCTTTTTCATTACAAGATGAGGTGAAGGCTTGGCTACACTAACTACCACCCGGTAGTATTACTACTTGGGAGGGACTTGCACAAAAAAATTTGGCTAAGTATTTTCTGCCGGTAAAGACAGCAAAACTAAGGAATGATATTTCCACATTTACTCAATTTAAGACTGAGTCATTGTATGATGCATGGAAAAGGTATAAAGAGTTATTGAGAAAATGTCCTCATCATGAACTACCGAAATGGCTGCAAATTCAAATATTCTATAATGGTTTGGGAGTTACAAATCGATCTATGGTTGACGCAGCAGCTGGTGGTTCACTTATGAGCAGAACTTACAAAGCAGCCTATGAGCTTTTAGAGGATATGACATCTAATCATTATCAGTGGTCTACAGAAAGTACAATGCCAAGAAAAGTGCCGGGAGTTTTTGAACTTAATCCTACTTCTACTTTAAATGCAAAAATTGATATTTTATTTAAACAAGTAGGAAATATGAATTTTAATGCAATTCAATCTAATATGATTTGTGATCTTTGTGCAGAAAATCACTCAAGTACAGATTGTCAAGTGGGGAACCCTTTTGCTCCATTAAATGCTGAACATGAAAATTTTGTGTCAAACTTTCAAATGCAAAACAATCATTATGCAAACACATACAATCCAGGATGGAGAAACCACCCCAATTGTCCATGGAACAACAATCAAGGAGTGATTAGACCACCTCAAAATTTTCCACAACTGGAAAAGAAGCCGACACTCGAAGATATATTTATGCAACACATGCAGAAGACATAACAATATATACAAAAGACAGATTTGGCAATCCAAAATGTTGCAAATTCAACTTCAGCTTCAATTCACAATCTTGAGGTACAAATTAGTCAAATTTCAAATATTCTTAACGAAAAAACTGCAGGAACATTACCAAGTAACACAGTTGTCAACCCCACGGAGGATGTCAAAGCAATAATACTAAGAAGCGGGAGGAAAATTGAGCAACCACAAGAAGAAAATGGCGAACAAAATGTGGTTGAAAAGGAAGAACAGTACGAACCAATTGTGGAGGAACAAACGCATCATGAGCAAGTAACTTTTGATGTTTTTAAATTCATAAAGTTTCCTCCTGAAGAACAGTCATGTATTCAAGTAAGTAAAACTGATTTAATTGTGGGCGAGAAACATAAGGCTGAAACTGAAAAGTTACCTATAAAAGTATGTCCAATAAATTCAACAACCCTTGAATCTTAGAAAGAAAAGAATTTGAAATATTTATGTATTTGGATGTTGCACCATCTATTCATCCATTTTCTCAACTGGCATTCAAGGAGGTGGGGATATCAAAGACTCCATCTTCAAGAAAGAAATGATTGAAATTCGATCCGCTAACATCAAGTTTGACGGATGCACAGAAAAAACCTAATCCCCACCTCAAAAGAAGTATTGAAAAAGATGCTCGTATGTTGTTGGATCTTGGCGTCACATAACCATCTCACCTCCATGTCTTCCTGAAGACTTAAAACTTAGTGCTTCTTGGGAGGCAACCCATGTTTTATTTTACTGTATTTAGATTTGATTTTTCTTTTAGTTTAATTTAATTTTAATTTTTGATTTTATTTTGAAGGATTGCATAAATTTTGAAGTCAATGGGCGGAGCTGTTTTATACACCTACATTGATGACTGTTTTTTAGCTGTATGGAGTCACAATCTGGAAAACTGATTCAAAAAGAAATTGTAGACAATTGTCCTAGTTTTCCAGCAAAAAAAAATCAGCCAATTTGGATATCTACAGCTCCAGATATCGCAAAAATACTAAACGCCGCGTGTGCAAAATTTTAAAGACGAATCAGGGGAGAAATTCTGAACTTTTTGCATTCTTTTTGTTTTTCTTTTTCCTTTCCCATTGAGGACAATGTGATATTCAAGTTTGGGGGGAAGGTTTATAAATTTATTATTTATTTTTGAAAAAAAAAACAAAATAAAAGGGATTTCAATTAGGCTTACCATTACACTTTTGAGTTCTTTATTGTGATAAGCCTTGAAATAATTTTTTTTAGGATAGACAATTTCTTATAAAGCAAGAGTAAGCATACTTATTTACTTTAGGATTATTGAATTTCAAAATTCCTTACAAAATTGTATGAGTAGTGTGATTATACATAAAAGAAAGAAAAATGTTATACTTTTTCTTGTGATTATCCTATTTGATCTAGTCCTAAACAGAGTTTAAGTAAATAGAGTAATAATGAAAAAAATATATTATGAATAAAGTCAATCTACTCCTATGTTTTGAGTTGCTTAGTAACTAGGGATATTTATCACTAATGTTTACTTTTACGTCACACAACAACTTGAAATATGAGTATGCAAAGCACTCTAAGTTTGTGACTTGTTGAGTAACCGGGTGAATTCATCACAAATGTTTGCATTCGCGTAAAAAGACAAGTGACAACTTAGAGAAGAGACTAAAATAATTTTTTTAAAAAAATCTCCAGTTTGCTACTCGGTTTGTAGTAGTGAGAAGAGATAATCACAGATTGATGTATTACATACTATAATTACATTAATTGCATGACAATTATAATTGGGTTTGGAATTATGAATAAATAATTGCACTGGAGAAAGTGAGTATGTTTGATTTTACTTTATTTGTTATTATTTATATTTTTAATTGAAATTTTGATGCTTGCATAATATCTTAGTGTGATGGGTTTAGCTTATTATTGATTATTATGCATTTATTCATGATTTTACTTTTTGCTCGAGGACAAGCAAAATCTTAAGTTTAGGGGTATTTGATTTGTCTAATTTTTATACAAATATTTGTACTCATTTACCCATTAAAATTTATTGTATTTGTCTATATTGTTTATAATTCACCTTATTTCCATAAGATTTCAAGTAATTAATTATTTTTGAAGAAATAAGATTTTTGATGCAAAATGTGAATAATTTTGGTAAAAAATCAACAAACAATGCAAAACTATTGATTTATTATTTTTTAATGTTTTGCTGAATCTTAATTTGCTAATTGAGCTAAAAGTGCAATAAATAACTTTAAAAGGGTTTAAATGAACTAATATGATTTTTAGTTAGTTTAATTAATTTTTTTATTATTGTTAAATCCTAATTTTTTATTTTATTTTGTGTGTGCAGCACGTGAAGGAGGGAAGAAAAAGAAGCAAAACAAAAGAAAAGAGCAAATTAAAGAAAGAATATGGAGTTTTTTCTACAAAAGAAAACCCTAATTCTCCTATCCGTGCCTAAATAGAAGAGCAAACAAGAAGAGAAGGCAGCTCTGAACGAAGGAAGAGAGCGACGGCTGATCCCTAATCTTTATTAAAATAATAATTTTTAAAAAAGGAAAAAGGAAACGGAAAGAGAGAGGCAGGGCTCTCTCTCTCCTCCGTGGCGTGGACTTCAAAGAAGGAAATCAAAGCAGGAGAGAGAGGGAGAGGTCTGACGTGGGCTTCAAGGCCACGTGCCAGAAGATGACAAGACTGCTCTGACGTGGCAGTGCGGTACTGGACGGGACAAAGAGAGAAGAAGAGAGAGAACTGATTTGGACTGGAACGCAGTTCGAGGCTGGTCGGTTTGCAAAATTTTCGTTTACAAAACAGTTTTCTGTTCATCTTTTCTCTTTGTCCAATTTTTATTATTGAATCCAAGACAGTATTTGTTAGTTGCAATAAATTTATTATGAACTAATTTTACTTTTCTAGGCTTCGATGTAGCCTAGTTTTGAGAACACAATTTTAATTCCATATTATTTTTCTATTTTTCCATGGTTGTGTGTTGATTTTTATTCTTAATTCATACAATTGGTGGATAGACATTTGTATGATCTATTAAATCATAAAGAGACCGAACTGGTAATTTGTGATTAATATAAATTAAACACCATTATAAGAGCGAACTGCTGTTAATGTGACCGTTAAGAAATCCATAGTTCTTAATGAATCTTCAATTAATTAAATATGTGCATGAACTATGACAAACTGTTAGTTGGAGATATTTTTTGTGTTGTTCGAGATAAAGCATTGAGTATTTAGGGGATTTTGGTCTACAACTTGGAAAAATAATATTTTTATTCATATGGAGTTATAAATTGTGTGTGATTAACTAGGTGAAGTCAAAAGCCCTAGAATTAATTTTGTCATTAACAAATCACAATTTTCATACTCCACTCCTTTAAAATAATTTAGTTAATTCTTTAGATTAGTTTAACTTAGTTGTCTTCTTTATTAATTTCGATCTTCCGAATAGTGATTCATCTAGTAATTTTGGTACTCAATAAAATAATTAGTCCATGTGGGTTCGACACTCTTTTCACTAAAACTATACTACTTGTTGCGATGTTGTACACTTGCAAATATTCACATCACCATCCCCCAGGGTCTGTGGGGGGAGTTAGATGCTTTTCTGTAATTTTGATGGATGCAGCATGTATGTTTCTTTCTTTTGTCCCACCCTCTCATGTTTGGGAAAGGATCCATGTTTTATTTATGTACTGTAGGACTCTGTATTTTGCTCAGTTTTCTGAGTTTGTTTTATTAACTCTTTATAAATGAATTAGGGTGGCCGTACTCCATCTTTTCCTTTAAAAAAAAAAATAGGACATGTGAAGAAAATATAACCAACTACATTGATTAAGAAGCATTTCACTATATATAAGCAATCGTCTCAATATGTCGAACATTATAGGCTTCTCTTTACTTTCAGTGTTGCACATCTTCATAAATATATATATATATATATATATATATATATATATATATATATATATATATATATATATATATATATATATTGTAGCTAAGCATTCCCATGTGTATTTGCGTTGCTAAGAAATTTGTTTTCCAATTGAAAGAGTGTCACTGTTTTGAACCTTAATGTATATATATATATAAATTATTACTACATACAAACTAGGGATGTCAACCGGGCCGACCTGACCCGTGACCCGCTCGTCAAACCTGGTCCGTTAAAAGACGGTTCGAGTTCGGGTCTGTAACGCCCCGAATTCCAAATAAGACCGAATTCGAGATTCCACAGGATCTTTACACTTCACTTCGTACAATTTTACAAGGAAAATTAAACTTTTCAACATACATCAGAGTTCTTTACAATTTGTTTACACAGCGGAAGATACAACAATGAAAATGATATACAACTTGTACAACTTTATCAATGCAATTAATCAACAGCATCATAACATCTTGACTACTTCATGAAAAGGTCCATTACCTGCAAAGTTGTTGGCACGTCAGTCACTTACAACTGACGAAAATGTTATACTCGGCCATTCTCTCTATGCCGTACATATAACGATATCAATACTTTGACAAACCACAAATTTGAATGAACAATAAAGTGTCAAAAGTAATTATTCTAAACTAGTATGTGTATGTGATGCCTTAATGCCTAATGCACACATTTTATACTAAGATGACACTAATGCATACTTGTTCGGATTCTATGCATCTCATACTACATAAGTCCGAGGGCAAGCACCTACGTGCTCCACAATAAAGGGTTCGATCCCTTGCCATGACAAACTACCCAGTAGTAAAATATGGTTGAGACGTTCCACGAGTATGGACCTTAGTCCCGAAGAACCGCCGCAGCAAGACCCCCACCCGACTGTTATACAGACTTCTCGTCGTGCGAACTTCCCGCAAATGCCCCTCTAGCTCCGGTCTGCGTATATACTTTGGAGAACGGCAAACTATCCGCCCGACTATGCATAGTCCCAGATTTAAAATAAAAGCTCGTCTCCCACGAGACAACCACAGTTCCGGAGTACACCGCCCGACTGGGTCTATAGTCCCGGTGAACCGCCGCAGCAAGACCACCACTCGACCATATAGAGAGCCTCACTTACTTTTGCCCAGGGTTTACCACATCTTCAATTATGTGCCTAGTTCTTAAGTTCAAGACATGAATAAATTTCCATACTTAGAATTAGTTTTACCTACTACCAGACTTAATCAATAAAATACGAGATAACTCCATGGCCATATCTCAAAATATATCTCAACTCTTTTCATTTCAATAGTGCCGGTACCCGATGTCTTACTAACTCTAAATCACAACTTTTCATGTACAAGAATTCATGGGTACACATACCCTTCAATAAACATGCCTTAAACTTAGATATCCTTATCTTCAACTCATTCACAAATGAACAATATCTTGTCTTAACACTTATTCACAAAGTAATCATTTTCTTAGTCTTAACACTATTTATGATCCATTTATCCATTCATGATCTTTAGAAGCAAATAATTCTTTTCAAGAACAAAATTTCATCACATGAAATCTTATTAACAATTTCAAGCTCATACAATGTCTCAACTCACTTCAAAATATTATTTAAACAAAATAAGAGTGTAATCTCTTCAAGAGAAAATTACTTCACAAAAATAATATTTTACTCTTCTTTACAAAAGAAGTGCTATTCTCAAATAATAGATGTTGAAGTCGCATAATTCATTTTCCCAACTTAAATTTCCATTTTATCACAATTATAGTAGAAAAATTATACAACTCTTTTTAATAAACTCAATTTCATTTTGTAGAAATTTTAGTATTTTTCTCCAAATTTTATTCTCATTGAAATACATTGGAAAATGTCAGGGAAAAAAAAAACAATTGCAGCCAAGGGGTTTCGAACCCAGGACCGCATGCCAACTACAGTAATGCCCAAAGCCCAAACCCGCTAGCTAGTGAGTCCATATGGACTTGGCATCTTAAAACTTCAACGAAATCCCTTTATATTCATGTACAAGTTTCAAATTTTAATTAAGTGAATCAAAAATAAATGTGACTATCATGTTTCGAACCCAAGATCTCTTACAAAGAGTGCTCTGTGGTGCACTGGCTAATCAGTAAGTCCAAGTGTGATTTCTGTTTAGGAGTTGTATTAATATACTTTTGTTCATACTGTTCTGAAATTGGTTCTTTTTCACAAAACTCGTTTATCCAATGATCAAATCCTTTAGGATATTGAAATAAACTTTCTGCTGGACTGAGATGAATTTTAAAACAGAAATCAACTAATTTCAAATTCATTTGAAAACATATAATTCTATTTTTTAAATAATTCATCTTCCCATTTTATACATAGACTTGTAATTTTCTCAGAACTTGAATTTAAGAATTGTATTCATTAAAACTAGTTTAGGTTCTCAATTACACTAATTAAAAATTTTGTAATAATACCAACATGCCTCTCAATCATGGGAATCTCAAAAAAACCTCTTTTATGCAAGAATTTATATTTTCAAATACAACATGGCAATTTACATAGGTCAACACATTTCATGGCACTAACTAAATTTGTTTTGCTTTCTTTTTTCTTTCTTAATCATCATGACTCTAAGGCATAATTTGAATATGACATTCTCTAACCAATTTTCATACAAATCATACATTCGACATGTACAAATTTATAAGCATACTAACATGATTCATAGTATTAGTCCTTTTGTCAAAATTCTTCTTTCTAATTAACATGGTGGCTATTATTTACTTAATCACAACAAGATTATTCTCATTCATGGCATATTACACTAGCATGGATTTTATCTACATATTTCACATCAACATCAACTTATATTACTCATTTATAATTTTTAGCATGCATTCTCTACAATTAGAAAGTAAGAAATCACCCATCTCTTAAGAAGAATGAAAATCACAAATGAAGAGACATCTTCTAGCTCCAGCTCCAACTAGCACCTCCTTGTCCTTCTCCTCCTAGCAAGCCTCCAAAGCACAAAGGTACTCTCTTTCTCTCTTTCTTTTTCCCTCTAAATTTTGTTTAGTTTAGGTGTAACAAGAGAAGGAGAAATGAGGGTGTATTTATAGGTCAATGTGAGGGTTCAATTTGTATAATTCTCCTCCTAATAAATTACTCTCTTAATTTTTCAACTCTTCAAAATCCTAAATCCTAAAACTCCCAACTCTTCATGTTTCCAACTCTTCAAAACTCAACCCCCCTACTCTAAAAACCGGACACCCCCTATGTCCTCTCACATTCCACGTGCACATGTTGTGCACTAGTGCACACACATGCCCAAAATTTGATATAATTTCTATAGTTCCAAAATATGTATTAAAATTTGTTACATGTCATGTATGAGTCCATGCACAATTTTAAAATATGATTTAATTAGTGTGCTTGTCCCATGGGCTTTCTTTTTAATCAAAATAATTAATTATTCTACTGGGCTCTTCTAATGGGCTAGAATCCCTCTTTAGGTCCATGGGTTTAATAAAAGGCTAAATAAAGATTATGCATGCTAAAATAGTAAGTGAGAGTAAGAAGAAGAGATGGATAAATTAGCACGTGCATCATACGTGCAAAAATTGAAAAAATGCACTTTTAATTAAAATAAAAATGTGGGGTGTTACAGGGTCGAACCTGCGAGTCTAAGCGGGTCGACCCGGGTCGTCATAAAACGGATTTCAACCCGTCGAACTCGACCCGTGAACCTGATGAACAGTGCCAAACCCGCTTGCCAACCCGCGGGTCGACCCGCGGGTTTCGAACCGTTAGACCCGTACAGGTCAAACGTTTGACCCGCACGGGTCGACCGTTCGACCCGCGCGTCCAACGGCCGAATTCACAGCCTAACGGATGTTATAGCCGTTTTTTTGTTTTTTTTGTTTTTTGTTTTTTTTTTGTTTTTTTGTTTTTTCCCCTATAAATACCCCTTAAACCCAAAATTAAAAATTTCACACCTTACTCTCTTACTCTCTCTACTACTATTCAATTCAATCTCAATTCATTCTAAATTTTGTGAACAAAGAAGCTAGCAACATAGAAACGATCAAACGACAAATTCCGATCGTATCGAATTCAACATTCAACTACGTCTTCAAGTCTTCCAACTCCTCCAAGGCTCCAACAAAGAAGCTTTCTTTCTATCTATATACGAGCCTGCACTTCTACTTCTACTTCTACTTTTATTTTCACTCTCATTTTATATACAATTATCCTCGAAGTACGGTATCAAAATTTCACAACCCTCTTATTGTCTTTATATTTTTTTGTAGTTATAATTTTTTTTATCATATTTGTTTGTTGATTTTTTGATCTTCTTTCTCACAATCCTTTTATTATTTTCTATACTTTTTAAAAAAAAATTATCACGCCTAGATTGTAATTAATTTTTTCGTATACACTACTATATCAACATGTCTAGATCACGAGGTAGCGGCCGTAACCAAAGTGGACAAGATTCCACCGGTACTTCTCGTAGGCCTCCAATTGTCCCACAAAATGAGCCCGCCGAAGAGTACTCTATGACCTAATACTTTGGAACACACGATGAGTTTGGAGGAGACATAGACATAGAAGAAGAACCACAAACACAAGCAACCGACACAACACAACCGGGTAGTAGTAGGATAACTAGAGGGAAAACTAGTGATTATATTCCGGACGAAGAAAATTCGGGTGTAAGCATAAAAGTTTGTAAAACATGTTCGAAGCCATACAAATGGAAGAGGGGTGAGGGGACGGGTACAATAAGACGACACCTCCAAAATGTACATAAAGAACTTCTTGTAGACCTACCCGGCCAACAAAAAATCTACCCTAGGACCGGTGTAGTTGATAGCCATTCTTATGATCCCGAATTTGTTCGTCGGGAAATGACCCGACTAGTAATCAAGGAAGAGTTACCATTTTCCTATTCCGAGAGTAGGGACCTAGAAACTTTTAATCAAACCGCATTAAACCCCCATTTTAAAAGAATCTCTATCAATACTTGCAAATCTGATTGTTTTAAAATGTACAATCAAATGAGAGAAACTTTGATTGCCATTTTATGGAGTTTAACTTGTAGAGTTTCTTTAACTTCTGATTGTTGGACGGGTTGCAACAGTATTCCAATGATTGGAATAACTTGTCATTGGATCGACGTTGATTGGATTATTCAAAAAATGATCATAACACTTGTCGCGTTGCCCTATCCCCGTAGTGGTATTGAAATTATAAATTGTATTTTAGAAATTTGTGATGTTTTTCATATTCGTGATAAATTATGTGTATAAGTTTTGATATTGCATCTAACAACAATGCATCAATTAGTATATTAAAAACTGTATTAAACCCTCCATCTAATTTATTTTTCATGGTAGATGTGCATGTCATATTTTAAATTTATGTGTTCAAGATGTATTAAAAATAGTCGAACCATATATAGTTAAAATTAGAAATTGTGTACATTTTATTGCATTAAGTGACCCTATATTTCAAGAATGAAAAGCTTGGTGTAGGCTTAAAAATGTACATTTTAGAAAATTTCTCAAGGATGTTAAACACTGATGGAACTCTACTTTTGATTTGCAACATGTTGTTACTGAATACAAAGCATGTATAAATGATTTTTGTATGGCAAAAAATATGCCAAATTTTGAAATGACTCCCCAAGCTTGGTTTTCTGCCGAATTTTTGTTAAAATTTTTAGAACATTTTAAAACCGTAACTTTCAAATTTTCAAAATCTTATGAATCTACTTCTAGTAGCATTTTTATTTCAATAGTTAATATGATGCAAACTTTCAATAAAATAATCAATGATGCTTTTATTGGTGATATTGTGAAACCTGCATACACCAAAATTTTGAACTATTTTAATCCTCCTCCGATGTTGTATTGTATTGCTATTGTGATGGATCCTCATATTAAATTAGAAGGTACGAAGTGTTTGATTGAAATATTTTGTACTTTACTTGGGGAAGATGAATCTGAAATTGATTGCGGAACATTTTTAGCTAAATTTGAATCGACATTAAATAACTTGTATGATTATTATGATAGAAGTTTTTCATCTAGTAGTACTACTACTTTAGTTACTTCTTCTTCTGCTACTTCTACAGGTAAGGGTAAGAATAAATTAGATGATGCCACATTTAATTTTCTTGCAAAAATTCAATCAAAAAAAGCTAGGACTAATCAACCAAATGAATTACATTGGTATAATCAACAAGATTCTGAAAGTTTTACTTCTTCACTAGATATTTTACAATGGTGGAAAGACCATGTTTTACTTCTTCCCTAGATATTTTACAAGTGGCAGGGTTCTAACCTATTACAGGAATCGCTTGAAGCCCTAATCGTTGGAGATGCTCGTCTGCACGGAAAACTGGATGAAGGCCAAAGATAGGACTCAAGGAGAAGGGTTCGACACGTCTACAAGTGGAAGCAACTCGCCGGAAGAAGAACAACAACAACAATAGCAACCAACATGAAGAATTGAAGACCAACAACAACAACAACAAATTGAAGACCTACAAATTGAAGAAAATTGTAAATGTATAAAATATTTGTTATATATAAAAAATTAGGATAATTGAAGATATTGAAATTGTATCGAACAAATTTGTTATTGTATAAAATAAATTTGTAGGAAATCTTTATTTCTTATTACAAATTGGGAAAATTGTACAAGTTGAAATCATATTAATAATATATACGTTTTTTTGGCAATTTCACTCTTTGACTCTTAATATTATTATTTCATTTTTTTATTATTAAAATTACATTTTTTTTAAGTAAAAAAATAAATAAAAAATAAACGGGCCAACCCGCGAGTCGACCCGGGTTGGACCCGAATGGGTTCGCGGGTTGGGCGGGTCGAGTTTTTGCAATTCCGACCCGGCCCGGCCCGGCCCGATTGCCACTCAAACCCGACCCGAACCCGCCCTAGTTGGGTTCCAACCCGGACGGGTTCGACCCGACCCGGCCCGGTCGACCCGTTTGCCAACCCTAATACTAACTACCAAGTACGAGTTGGTTTTGGGTCAATTTGGGGTCCGGTTGGGTGGGTTTACTTTTGAAACCGAAACCAGACACGGCCATAGATATTTCTTCTTTCAACCAACCATTAGAGTTTGGACGGGTTTTCATAGTTTAAAAAGTACATCCAATCAGGTGGGATCGGTTCGAAATCAAACCGGACCAGTGCACACACCTAAAGAGAGGTGCTTAAACCTTAGAATTCGACGACACCAGTTTTTCCTGAGAATATTCACTAAACCCCTATCAACTTTATCTAAATAAGGGCATCTTCAACGAGCCTTTATTTTCCCATTTTCAAACCCCTGGAGGCTTCAATGGCACTTCATATTCTCCTTCAAAATGAAGGAGGAGGATCAAAACCCTTTAAATTTGAAGGGTTTGGAGTTGGTCTTCAAAACATTATTTACACTTTTTAATTCTCATTCTGCCCTCTTACATCTTAACATATTTTCAATAATTACTTTCATAACATTCTAATTAAAATGTGTATTTATATATTTGATGAATGTATCTTATAAAATATGAATTCAAATTTTATTATTTTGGTACCGTTGAAAATATCTCGACGACACCTTTAAAATGAGACCAATTTTGTAGATTTTTTTATTAATCAAAATTTTCTAATTCTAAATGTTCTATTTCTGTCAAAATAAAATATTAAATTGTTCGAAATTATAAAAATTATCTCTTAATAAAAATTATCTCTTATATATATATATATATATATATATATATATATATATATATATATATATATATATATATATAGAGAGAGAGAGAGAGAGAGAGAGAGAGTCTTCTTCCGTTGCAAACGGGCCGGAGTGGGTCTGTTCGCACAGACCCATGCGAACTTCGATCTGGAGCGTTGGATCAAAGATCCAACGGTCCAGATTTTTTTTTAATAAAATCTTGCCTTAACCCGTTGTTGGGAAGGACGGGTTAAGGCAAATTTTTATTTAAAAAAATAGCCTTAACCCGTCCTTCCCAAGAACGGGTTAAAGCTATCTATATTCATTTGTATTTCCATTCAGTTCGTCTTCTTCGGCGATTTCTCTTCGCTCCTTCTTCTTTCTTCGACGAACCCAACGGGAAAAAAAACCTAGCTCCGAAGAAGACATGATCGACATCTCCGTCCGCTCCCCCTCTTCTCTCCCAACTCCGAAGATCGAAACCCTACTCTTTGTGGAAGTCGAACTCCAAAGATCGAAACCCTAGCTCCGAAGTCAAACTTTGATCGAAACCCTACTCCTCCGAATCGATCGTTTGGCTTGATTTGGACCTATTTTGTAAGGTATAGACTATTTTTTTACCTCAATAATCTATATTTGTGTATTTTATTCAATTTGTGTGTAGTAAATTATTTACAAATTGGGAAAAAACTTATATGCATTAGTAGATTTTAGATGTAGAATCGCGTTGACTTCAAGTATATTGAATTGCCGAATTCTGTTGCTTGCGTTAGTAATTTGTAGAATTACAATTGTATATACGAAATTAGTTAGAAACTTTTCAGTGCGGTTATGGTTGAAAATCCTACAAACGACTGTAAAAAAATACGAAACTTTGCGAGTAGGTTCGTCTCACGTAGTACAAGCCACCCCAATTTGTAGAAGCGAGTTTCGACTCACGGTTCGAGAGATACGGCCGCGTATCGCTTTCGGTTGAAAAAAACCAAGTAAAGCGGTACACGGCCGTATCTCCCGAACCATGACTCGAAACTCGCTTCTACAAGTTCGGGTGGCTTGCACTACGTGAATTCGACCTAGTCGGAAAGTTTTATAATTTTCGGATGTCGTTTGTGCGGTTTTGCTTCAATTTCTCAACTGAGAAGTTTTTGACGTAGAATTTTTTTAAAAACGGTTAGATTAAAAATTACTTCAAACGACCTCCCAAAAATACGAAACTTTGCGGGTTGGTTGTTGTTCCATATGAGAAGTGACCCCAAGTTGTAGAAGTGAGTTTCGACGCACGGTTCGAGAGATACGACCGCGTATCGGTTTTGGTCGGAAAAAAACAACTAAAGCCGGTACACGGCCGTATCTCGCAAACCGTGACTCGAAACTCGCTTCTACAAGTTCGGGTGGCTTGCCCTACGTGAATCCGACCAAGTCGGAAAGTTTTATAATTTTCGGATGCCGTTTGTGCGGTTTCATCAACTTCCTCGCATGAGAAGTTTTAGACTTAGAATTTTCTAAGTGCGGGTAGATTAGAAAACCCTTCAAACGACCTCCAAAAAATACGAAACTTTGCGAGTTGGTTGGTGTCCCCTACGAGAAGCCACCCCAAGTTGTAGAAGTGAGTTTTGACTCACGATTCGAGAGATACGGCCGCGTATCGCTTTTGGTTGGAAAAACCACTAAAGCCGGTACACGGCCGTATCTCGCAAGCCGTGACTCGAAACTCGCTTCTACAAGTTTGGGTGGCTTGCCCTACGTAAATTGGGCCTAGTCGGAAAGTTTTATAATTTTCGGATGCCGTTTGGGCGGTTTTCTCTACTTCCTCGAATGTGAATTTTTTGACTTAGAATTTTGTAAGTGCGTTTAGAGTTTAAAACACTTCAAACCACCTCCAAAAATTACGAAACTTTGCGATTTGGTTGGTGTCCCCTAGGAGTAGCCAACCCAACTTGTAGAAGTGAGTTTCGACTCACGGTTCGAGAGATACGGCCGCGTATCGCTTTTGGTTGAAAAAAATCATTATAAAGCGGTATACGGTCGTATCTCGCAAACCGGGAGTCGAAACTCACTTCTACAAGTTCGGGTGGCTTGCCCTACGTGAATTCGACCAAGTCGGAAAGTTTTAAAATTTTCGGATGCCGTTTGTGCGGTTTTCTCAACTTCATCGCATTATAAGTTTTAGACTTAGAATTTTCTAAGTGCGGGTAGATTAGAAAACCCTTCAAACGACCTCCAAAAAATACGAAACTTTGCAAGTTGGTTGGTGTCCCCTATGAGAAGCCAAACCAATTTGTAGAAGTGATTTTCGACTCACGGTTCGAGAGATACGGCCGCGTATCGCTTTTGATTGAAAAAAAATCATTATAAAGCGGTATACGGTCGTATCTCGCAAAACGGGAGTCGAAACTCACTTCTACAAGTTCGGGTGGCTTGCGCTACGTGAATTCGACCAAGTCGGAAAGTTTTAAAATTTTCGGATGCCGTTTGTGCAGTTTTCTCAACTTCCTCGCATTATAAGTTTTAGACTTAGAATTTTCTAAGTGCGGGTAGATTAGAAAACCCTTCAAACGACCTCCAAAAAATACGAAACTTTGCAAGTTGGTTGGTGTCTCCTATGAGAAGCCAAACCAATTTGTAGAAGTGATTTTCGACCCACGGTTCGAGAGATACGGCCGCGTACCGCTTTCGGTTGAAAAAAACTATTATAAAGCGGTATACGGTCGTATCTCGCAAACCGTGAGTCGAAACTCACTTCTACAAGTTTGGGTGGTTTGCGCTACGTGAATTCGACCAATTGGGAAAGTTTTATAATTTTCGGATCCCGTTTGCGCGATTTTGCTTCAATTCCTCAAATGAGAAGTTTTTGACTTAGAATTTTTTAAAAACGGGCCGATTAGAAAACACTTCAACGACCTCCAAAAAATACAAAACTTTGCGAGTTGGTTGGTGTTCCCTATGAGAAGTGACCCCAAGTTGTAGAAGTGAGTTTCGACTCACGGTCCGAGAGATACGGCCGTGTATCGCTTTTGGTTGGAAAAACTCAAATAAAGTGATACACGGCCGTATTTCTGGAACCGTTAGTAGAAACTGACTTGTACAAGTTGTGGTGGCTTGCGCACTTATAAAAACACCAAATACAACGGTTTAGTACCCCTAATTGTTCTCCTTTTCACGGTTTCTTAGGTATGGACTGTAACGCCCCGAATCCCAAATACACTGAATTCGAGATGTTCTACAGGATCTTTCCACTTCCTTTAGTACAATTTTACAAGGAAATTTGAGCTTTTACTTTACATCAGAGTTTACATGAATATTACACTTTACATTGCACAGCGGAAGTAAAATTTTACAACAATGAAAATAAATATACAACATGGAGTAATCTTTAAGCATTTGTTCCTCTTTAATCTTTATCAAGCCATTTACCTGCATATAAGACTGTGGGTACGTCAGTTTATTCAACCGACGATCATTATACACGGCCATCCTCTCTATACCGGAAATAGTATAACTTAATTTTCCATATTTAGAAAACACAAACTTGTCACATTTCAAACTAAAGGGACTACCCTATTGATGTCGTGTTGTGATTGTGCACTTAGTCCTTAATGCATTTATTTATATTACATGACACTAATGCGCACTTGTTCGGATTCTATGCATCCCATACTACATAGGTCCGAGGGCAAGCCTCTTAATCGTTCTTCAACTTTGTAGGGTTCAATCCCTCGTTATGACTTAATCTACAACTGTAACTACGGTAGGTATCTTAGATGATCTATGAGTACAAGCACGTGTACAGAAAACCTGGAGGAGAATCCCACGTCATGTCACGACTCATCGTGAAGAACCTGTGGCAATTCAGCCTCCTTCATGGCACACGATCCTCATGCAGTCACCAAACATCCCACAAGCGTCACCACCGGGACGGTACTCTGGAGCAGTATCCACGTCATGTCACGACGCATCGTGAAGAACCTGTGAAATACTCTCACGCCGCCAATCCGATGGCCCTCGACTTATGTTTTTCTCCTACTTTCATCACGTCTCCACTATGTACTAATCCTTAGTTTTTATCAGAATCATGAACAAAATCAAAGCTCTAGAGTTAGCCTCTCCACTAAACCGGACTTATTCATTCATTCAAACATGACCAACCTTTGTCTTTAATTTCAAATTTCATTTCATTTCTTTCCAAATGCCGGGGGAGACTTAGCTACTCTTTTGTTTCAATTCCAATTCACAAATTCTAAATTGAGCATTTCCAACTCATAAATTCTCATGTTGAGTTATCATACTCAAAAGTATTTCTCTTTTCCAATCATGATTTCTAATTCGTTCAAATAGTCCATAATTATACATGAATTCATATACTTCATCAATTATCAATTTCACATTGAAATTCACATCACTAACGAATATTCACAATCCATATTTTTCATACTATTCTCAATTAGGGATAAATCACATCCATCACATAATATCACTTCAATCTTTACTATATTTATCTTCTAATCCTTCATTTCAAGTTCTTTTTGCAAGGTATAATTTTCCCAAAAATACACTTATAAAACCATAGTTCTAATTACACATTTTATTCTTCAGATCACATTTTATTTCATGCAATAATTCTCAGATCATTTTATAAAGTCTCATATAATTTTAGAAGAATAACCATATTTTTTCCATAATTTTTTTGGACAATTAAAAACCTCAAAAAAATTAATTTTTCAATCTTGCCGAGGGCAAGATTCGAACCCAGCACCCCAGAGAACACAGCCGACAGCACAAGCCACCAGGCCGAATGTGCTAAGCGACATAAGTATGGCTGAGAGCATTAAATGCTCTCGGTCCGCAGTTGATTTTGTTTTAAAAAAACCGAACGAAATAATGTTGCCCACGGGATTTGAACCGCAGACCTCTGAGAAACTGGCAGCGTGCTCCGACCACTTGAGCTACGTGCTCAGGTTGTCGAGTATAGTTCGAAATTCTTTTTAAAACCATTCTCTCTGTTATTCAAAAACGTTCGATATTCAACAAGTCTTCATTTCATTTTGTTTTCATAAAAATTTACTGCACAACTCCAGATTAATTCTTCCTCACATAATTTACATACCAGTATGAGCAAAATAATTTTTGTAACAATTAAAACATATTTTCATACAACTAATTCAAATTCTACATTATAATTACCACATTTCTTCTCTTTTCGACATTTCTTCGCATTTAGCATTCTAATCTCTTTATCAATAAATTTTCACCTTAATTCTCTGTCTTTAATCATTTACCTAACATACAACTCATATTTTAAATTATTCATGCCCATACTAACACAAAAGATCTATTTAACACATGAAATGGTATTATCAATCTACTAACTTTTGTGTGTAATCCTTGATGGTAATAAATGTGTTTTTATCAATCAATCCATGATTCTAATCAATTCACATGCAACTTAAATAATAGAACCACATATAAAATTGCATATCCACATTCAATCATTCAATGGGTTATTAAAGTGTACTCTTCTTAATTTCTTTCATGCTTCATTCATTCATATCTAACATGCATTTCTAATTTAGAAATATGGAGAATCTACCCACCTCAAATGGAGAAACAAACACAATTAGCAACTCCCTAAACAAAAGTCCTTGCAACCGAATGCTCCTCCTTGAACATGTGCACCCAAGCCTCCAAAAGTACCAAACCGAGAGCTCCCTCTTGATGAATGCCGACCCTTCTTTTCTCCTTGGTGTTGCAAGAACAATCCCACACACACTCAATCTTTTAACTCACAAAAATCCCTACTAGATAATATAATTTAGACTATAGGTTTGGAAGAGAATAATTTGGCACAAGAAGAACTAGCCATGGGGGGGGGGGGGGGGGGGTATTATACTAAAAATCAAGGAGAATGGAGGGCTAGGATCAAGTAGTTGGTTGTAAGATGGAGGGCTAGGATGAAAGTAGGAGTTACATTAACTACCCACAACCTAGTAACCACCAAGCATGATCTCCACTCCAAAATTTAATTTTCCCTCCAAAGATTGCAACCGGCCAACAAGGAAGAGTGCATTTTGCACGTGTACGTGTAGTGCACGTGCATGCAACTAGGTCCAAAAATTGTACATTTTATTTTATAAAAATAAACTCCAGTTTGTATTCTACATGACAAGTTGTATAAAAAAATAGATTAATCCATGGGCTTTAGTTTTGGGCCAAAATAATTCTTTTAAAAATAAATCAAATAAATCACACTTTGGGCTTTTTAAAAGAAAAGGCTTTTCATCTATTTAAAAGAAGGCTTTTGTATAAAATAATTAAAAGAAAAAATTATAATATCTTTACTCATCTTGATGAAAATATTTACCAAAATATTGCACGTGCACACTACGTGCAAAATAAAATAAATTTTCATAAATTGAAAAATCAGGGCATTACAACACTCCCTCCTTAGAATAGTTCCGTCCCCGGAACTACCGTCAAGAGCGAGAAACAAACACTCATAACAAAAACAAAAATACAAAGATACAATCAAGCAAAAAGCTCAGGATAGTCCTTCAACATCCTCTCCTCAGACTCCCAAGTAGCCTCTTCAACCAAATGGTTTCTCCAGACTACCTTGACCATCGGTATCGTCTTATTCCTTAAGACTTTCTCTCGACGATGAACAATCTCGACAGGAGACTCGATGTAATTCAGATCCAACTGCAAACCTTCCGGCACTTCAGGCAAATGATGACTCGGATCTGGAATATAACCTCTCAGCATAGACACATGAAAGACATTGTGCACCTGAGATAACTCTTCCGGTAATTCAAGCTGGTAAGCAGTTTTCCCGATCCTTTTCAATATCTTGTACGAGCCTATAAACCTCGGGGCTAACTTCCCGCCTTTGCCAAACCGAACCACACCTTTACTGGGCGATACTTTCAGAAAGACGAAGTCACCTTCCTCAAACTCAAGGTCCCTTCTCCGGTTGTTTGCATAGCTTTTCTACCTGCTCTGAGCTTCCACCAACCTTTTCCTGATCAGATCAATCTTCTCAGAAGTTTGCTGTACAAGCTCAGGCCCAAACAATTGACGCTCCCCAACCTCAAACCAACAAACAGGTGTCCTGCACTTCCTGCCATACAAAGCTTCGTACGGCGCCATCCCGATACTAGTCTGAAAACTGTTGTTGTAGGCAAACTCTACCAAGGGTAAATGCCTTTCCCAACTGCCTCCAAAGTCTAGTATACAACACCGAACCATATCCTCAAGAATACGGTTGACTCTCTCGGTCTGCCTATCGGTTTGCGGATGAAAAGCAGTGCTGAAATCCGTCTTGGTACCCAAAGCTGTCTGAAGACTCCTCCAGAAATGCGAAGTAAACTGCGCATCTCGATCAGACACAATAGTTGACGGAACACCATGAAGCCGGACGATCTCGCCAACATACAACTCAGCTAACTTGTCCATCGAAGCAGTGAGTTTCATCGCCAAAAAGTGAGCGGACTTGGTTAGTCGATTGACTATAACCCAAATCGCATCATTGCCTTTAGAACTCTTAGGTAATCCCGTAATGAAATCCATACTGATGTTATCCCACTTCCATTCCGGAATAGGTAACGGCTGTAATAGACCTCCGGGTCTATGATTTTCGGCTTTGACTTGCTGACAAACCTCACACTTCGCCACAAATTCAGCCACATCCCGCTTCAAACCTGACCACCAGAAATGCTGTTTGATGTCTTTGTACATCTTAGTACTCCTAGGATGTACCGACAAAAGAGTAGCATGCGCCTCCTGAAGAATACTCTCTTTCAGGTCCGCCTGATTTGGAACACATAGCCTATCTCCGAACCACAGTACTCCATCCCTGATTTGAAATCCAGGCAACCTGCCAGCACCAACCTACTCCTTCATCTCCAAAATATCAGCATCAACCTCCTGACTTGCAATGATCCTTGCATTCAATGTAGGCTGAAGCCTTAACTGAGCCAAAGATGCTCCCAACCCTTGCAAGACAACCTCAATACCTGCTCGATCCAATTCCTCAATCAGATGCTTCTGAGTTGTAATTAAACTGGCTAAACTACTCTTGCGACTAAGTGCATCAGCAACAATATTAGCTTTCCCAGGATGATACTTGATCTCAGGTCGCATGTCCTCAAGCACTTCCAACCATCTCCGCTGCCTCAGATTCAGATCCCTCTGCTGATATATGTACTTCAAACTCTTGTGGTCCGTGTACATGTTCAACTTCTCACCGTACACGTAGTGCCTCCATTGCTTCAGGGCAAAGATAATCGCAGCCAACTCCAGATCATGAGTCGGGTAATTCTTCTCATGTGGTCGTAGTTGCCTAGACCCATAAGCAATCACTCTTCCTTCTTGCATTAAGACACAACCAAGCCCACGATGTGAAGCATCGCTGTAAACATCATACTCAACACCTGCTCTAGGCAAAACCAAAATAGGTGCAGTAGTCAGTTTCTCTTTCAACTCCTGAAAGCTCGCCTCACATTGCTCGGTCCACTTGAAGTTCACATTCTTCTTGGTCAGTCCAGTAAGTGGTACAGCTAACTGAGCATAACCTTGAATGAATCTCCTGTAATATCCAGTCAGTCCAAGGAAACTTCTGACTTCCTTCACTGTAGTAGGCCTAGCTCAATCTCTCACTGCCTCTATCTTCTGAGGGTCAGTTGTCACTCCCTCCTTAGAAAGGATGTGACCTAGGAATGCCACTTCAAATTTCCAGAAATCACACTTGGATAACTTGGCATACAACTCCTGCTCTTCCAGCTTCTTCAAAACTGCTGCCAGATGCTCAGTGTGCTCCTCCTCTGACTTGGAGTACACGAGGATATCGTCGATAAACACCATGACGAAAGAATCAATGAACGGCCTCAGAACTCTGTTCATTAAATCCATGAAGATTGCGGGTGCATTCGTCACTCCAAATGGCATAACTAAGAATTCGTAATGCCCATGTCGAGTTCTAAATACAGTTTTGTGCACATCTTCTGCTTTCACTCGAACTTGGTGATATCCTGATCGAAGATCTATTCTGGAGAAAATAGCTGCTCCTTGTAGACGATCGAATAAAATCATCAATTCGAGGAATAGGATACTTATTCTGAACAGTGACTTTATTCAGCTCCTGGTAATCGATACACATTCTCATCGATCCATCCTTCTTCTTTACCAAAAGCACTGGTGCTCCCCAAGGTGACGCACTAGGTTGAATAAAGCCTTTCTCCAACAGTTCCTCAATCTGCCGTTTCACCTCATCCTGTTCCACTGGAGCCATCCTATACGGTGCCTTAGAAATTGGTGCACTTCCCGGTTGAACAGTGATGCTGAACTCTACATTACGATGCGGGGGTAACCCAGGAAAATCTTCCAAGAACACTGTCGGATAGTCCCGAACCACAGGAATCCCTTGCACTTCCACAGGAGTCTCTTCCTTGCGGATAGCTGCCACCAGCCTAGAACATTTCTGCTTCCCTTGGAAAGTGACTTCAGGTCCACCTGGAGCCTTCACTGTCACAGTCTTGGTCTTGCACTCGATGCTTGCACTGTACACCGACATCCAATCAATGCCAATGATAACATCGACTCCCAAGATAGTCAGCTCGATCAGATCAATGCCAAAGATCCTATCTCCAATCACGATCTCGCAATCAGCATAATACCGATCAGTGTTAAAGTTTCTCCTGATGGAGTAGCTACTGCTAAGATCTTGCCTGAAAAAATCTTCGGTTCAACTCCCAACACTTTAGCAAATTTAGGAGACACAAATGTATGAGAGGATCCAGTATCGAACAACACAACAGCTTTCATTCCATTAAGATAAAGTGCGCCTGTTACATAATACACACCCATTACGTAACAGTTTCACAATATAAGCGGGAAAAGAAATAACATAGACCTCTAGACATCAGCCCTCGTACCAGTGATGACATGATCAACTTCATCAGCATCAGCTTCCGTCAAGGCAAATACTCGCCCTGGTTGGTACGATCTCTTCCCAGTCTGCTGCATTGGCACATTGCGATTTCCATTCCGTGGCTTGGAGCATTGAGACATGAAATGTCCCGTCTCACCACAGTTGAAGCAAGTCACCGCAGGAGGTCTCACCACATTGTTCCCAGGTCCTCCAGCTACACCAATAGCGTTCGCTCCTGTCGGTTTGAACCTTTGTGCAGATGGTTGCCCCTTGAAACTCCCAGAATTGGCGGGCCTCTTTCCAGACTGCCAGTTGTTCCTCCAGTTCTGAACAACTTGGAACTGCTCCATGTCGGCTTCCGTCGCTGCTGCCCTCTTGACCAGCTTGTCGAATCTCCTGATACCAAGAGGTATCATCCGGGACCTCAAGCTCGGCCTCAATTCATGCTCGAACTTACGAGCCTTCTTCGCTTCATCCATCACTAGTTCCGGCGCATACCTAGAGAGCTGAGTAAACTTGGTCTCGTACTCTCTAACAGACATGTCACCTTGCTGTAGTGACAGAAACTCCCTTGCCTTCTTCTCTTGGACGTCGGAGGGGAAATAGTGACTGCGGAATTTTTCCAGAAATTCCTCCCAGCCAAGAACTATACCTCCCATTGTCCTCTTCATGGATTGCCACCATACCGCCGCATCCTTCTCAAGTTGCAGAGTTGCCAACTTGACCTTGCTGCCTTCAGGGGTCTCCAGCACTTCGAAGATTGTCTCCACTTGATGAATCCAGTTGTCAGCCGCATCAGGGTCTGACTTCTCTTCGAAAACAGGTGGTTTCATTCGTTGAACGATTCCACTAGTTTAATCGCTTCGGGCACTGGATTCACCGGCCCCCTTCCTTGGTTTTGGTTCATGGCCATGGCGTTGAGTGTCTGATAGACCCTCGCAAGTTCCGTTTCCAAATCCAAACCTTCCCCATTTCTAGCTCCTCTTCTATCCATATTCTGATGCAAGAGATCCATTAAATTCGAAGTATAAGACATAAATTTTAAATCAACTTGCATTTCATTGAATTCTAAAGTTTATACATTCGAATTGAAAAACATTTTTGACATCAGAGTAAAAATAGTGGAAGCTATAACAGTCTAACTCCTACGGTTCCTCTTCGCTTCTCGAAGTTCTCCCCGTAGTTCATCAACTTCATCCTTCAGCACATCGGTCAGGTTCTTCCTCTTCTCGAGTTTCCAAACCCGATGACTGAGAACAGAAAAGTCATCCTTGCGCTTTGCCAGCTGAGCCTCCAATAATCCGACTCTCTTTCGCAGTGTTTCTACCTGTTTCTAAAGAGAAGTCACAAGACTATTTGGAATTGGTTCTTCTTCTTCGTCAGAAGAGTCATCAGATGAATCCGGAGGTGGGGTGATCTCTCGGGATTCAGGCCATTCTTCACCGTCAGAATCTGCTTGCCCTGGATAGTACTCGTCCTCGGAATCTGCCTGTCCAGGATGGTACTCTTCCTCGATGATATGCCAGTCGTCGTCTCCAGCAGGGTCGAAGTGATCAGCCATCTTAGAAATTAGGGAGGAAGAAGCATAAGTCATAAAGCAACACAAATGTAAGTCACTTACATTTAAATCTCTAGACTCAAACACACACTCTAATGTCCACTTCTAGGGTGTCGTTTCTTATAAATTTGTACAAGTGTGGAAGCGTGGAAGCGTGGCTCTGATACCACTCTGTAATGCCCCGAATCCCAAATACATTGAATTCGAGATGTTCTACAGGATCTTTCCACTTCCTTTAGTACAATTTTACAAGGAAATTTGAACTTTTCACTTTACATCAGAGTTTACATGAATATTACACTTTACATTGCACAGCGGAAGTAAAATTTTACAACAATGAAAATAAATATACAACAATATGGAGTAATCTTTAAGCATTTGTTCCTCTTTAATCTTTATCAAGCCATTTACCTGCATATAAGACTGTGGGTACGTCAGTTTATTCAACCGACGATCATTATACACGGCCATCCTCTCTATACCGGAAATAGTATAACTTAATTTTCCATATTTAGAAAACACAAACTTGTCACATTTCAAACTAAATGGACTACCCTATTGATGTCGTGTTGTGATTGTGCACTTAGTCCTTAATGCATTTATTTATATTACATGACACTAATGCGCACTTGTTCGGATTCTATGCATCCCATACTACATAGGTCCGAGGGCAAGCCTCTTAATCGTTCTTCAACTTTGTAGGGTTCAATCCTCGTTATGACTTAATCTACAACCGTAACTACGGTAGGTATCTTAGATGATTTATGAGTACAAGCACGTGTACAGAAAATCTAGAGGGGAATCCCACGTCATGTCACGACTCATCGTGAAGAACCTGTGGCAATTCCGCCTCCTTCATGGCACACGATCCTCATGCAGTCACCAAAAATCCCACAAGCATCACCACCGGGACGGTACTCTGGAGCAGTATCCACGTCATGTCACGACGCATCGTGAAGAACCTGTGAAATACTCTCACGCCGCCAATCCGATGGCCCTCGACTCATGTTTTTCTCCTACTTTCATCACGTCTCCACTATGTACTAATCCTTAGTTTTTATCAGAATCATGAACAAAATCAAAGCTCTAGAGTTTGCCTCTCCACTAAACCGGACTTATTCATTCATTCAAACATGACCAACCTTGGTCTTTAATTTCAAATTTCATTTCATTTCTTTCCAAATGCCGGGGGAGACTTAGCTACTCTTTTGTTTCAATTCCAATTCACAAATTCTAAATTGAGCATTTCCAACTCATAAATTCTCATGTTGAGTTATCATACTCAAAAGTATTTCTCTTTTCCAATCATGATTTCTAATTCGTTCAAATAGTCCATAATTATACATGAATTCATATACTTCATCAATTATCAATTTCACATTGAAATTCACATCACTAACGAATATTCACAATCCATATTTTTCATACTATTCTCAATTAGGGATAAATCACATCCATCACATAATATCACTTCAATCTTTACTATATTTATCTTCTAATCCTTCATTTCAAGTTTTTTTTGCAAGGTATAATTTTCCCAAAAATACACTTATAAAATCATAGTTCTAATTACACATTTTATTCTTCAGATCACATTTTATTTCATGCAATAATTCTCAGATCATTTTATAAAGTCCCATATAATTTTAGAAGAATAACCATATTTTTTCCATAATTTTTTTGGACAATTAAAAACCTCAAAAAAATTAATTTTTCAATCTTGCCGAGGGCAAGATTCGAACCCAGCACCCCAGAGAACACAGCCGACAGCACAAGCCACCAGGCCGAATGTGCTAAGCGACATAAGTATGGCTGAGAGCATTAAATGCTCTCGGTCCGCAGTTGATTTTGTTTTAAAAAAACCGAACGAAATAATGTTGCCCACGGGATTTGAACCGCAGACCTCTGAGAAACAGGCAGCGTGCTCCGACCACTTGAGCTACGTGCTCAGGTTGTCGAGTATAGTTCGAAATTCTTTTTAAAACTATTCTCTCTGTTATTCAAAAACGTTCGATATTCAACAAGTCTTCATTTCATTTTGTTTTCATAAAAATTTACTGCACAACTCCAGATTAATTCTTCCTCACATAATTTACATACCAGTATGAGCAAAATAATTTTTGTAACAATTAAAACATATTTTCATACAACTAATTCAAATTCTACATTATAATTACCACATTTCTTCTCTTTTCGACATTTCTTCGCATTTAGCATTCTAATCTCTTTATCAATAAATTTTCACCTTAATTATCTGTCTTTAATCATTTACCTAACATACAACTCATATTTTAAATTATTCATGTCCATATTAACACAAAAGATCTACTTAACACATGAAATGGTATTATCAATTTACTAACTTTTGTGTGTAATCCTTGATGGTAATAAATGTGTTTTTTATCAATCAATCCATGATTCTAATCAATTCACATGCAACTTAAATAATATAACCACATATAAAATTGCATATCCACATTCAATCATTCAATGGGTTATTAAAGTGTACTCTTCTTAATTTCTTTCATGCTTCATTCATTCATATCTAACATGCATTTCTAATTTAGAAATATGGAGAATCTACCCACCTCAAATGGAGAGACAAACACAATTAGCAACTCCCTAAACAAAAGTCCTTGCAACCGAATGCTCCTCCTTGAACACGTGCACCCAAGCCTCCAAAAGTACCAAACCGAGAGCTCCCTCTTGATGAATGCCGGCCCTTCTTTTCTCCTTGGTGTTGCAAGAACAATCCCACACACACTCAATTTTTTAACTCACAAAAATCCCTACTAGATAATATAATTTATACTATAGGTTTGGAAGAGAATAATTTGGCACAAGAAGAACTAGCCAGGGGGGGGGGGGGGGGGGGGGGTATTTATACTAAAAATCAAGGAGAATGGAGAGCTAGGATCAAGTAGTTGGTTGTAAGATGGAGGGCTAGGATGAAAGTAGGAGTTACATTAACTACCGACAACCTAGTAACCACCAAGCATGATCTCCACTCCAAAATTTGATTTTCCCTCCAAAGATTGCAACCGGCCAACAAGGAAGAGTGCATTTTGCACGTGTACGTGTAGTGCACGTGCATGCAACTAGGTCAAAAGATTGTACATTTTATTTTATAAAAATAAACTCCAGTTTGTATTCTACATGACAAGTTGTATAAAAAATAGATTAATCCATGGGCTTTAGTTTTGGGCCAAAATAATTTTTTTAAAAATAAATCAAATAAATCACACTTTGGGCTTTTTAAAAGAAAATGCTTTTCATCTTTTTAAAAGAAGGCTTTGTATAAAATAATTAAAAGCAAAAATTAAAATATCTTTACTCATCTTGATGAAAATATTTACCAAAATATTGCACGTGCACACTACGTGCAAAATAAAATAATTTTTCATAAATTGAAAAATCAGGGCATTACATGGACAGTTTCGAAGGAAGTTCTGTTGCCGGAGATAAATTTGTTCGTGCACAACAAATTGGCGAGTATTTTCTTCATGTTGACGAGCACCTAAAACCGAAGATTGGTATGACATTTCCCACTCTTGAGGAAGCGGAAAAATTTTATTCATCATATTGCAAATGTGCGGGATTCTCTATGCGTAAGGGTGGAAATAAATATAAGGGAAACGATGTAGTTGATAAATCATACGTTTGTAATAAAGCCGGGGAGTCACCGAATAGTCATAATGAAACTAGACGAGGTACAACTTCTAGAACGGGTTGCAAAGCTTTCGTCCGTGTCAAACTAAACCCACAAAGTAATTCACAAAGTAATTCGTGGATTCTTTATTCGTTAAATGAAGCACACAATCACGAATTTACTTCACCCGGTAGACGTCACTTGCTACCTCGAAACTGTGAATTGACTAAGACAGATAAAAAAGTAATTGGTCAACTTACCGAAGCTAATGTCCCTGTATGCAAACAAATGCTATTCTTTGAAGGTGCAAGTGGAGGTAATGAGAAAATTGGATTCACCTAAACCGATGTCAGAATTCTCAGGAGAGACGAGAAGGAGGGTTTAAAAGGACACGACGGACAAATGCTAATTGAGTTTTTTGAATCCAAAAAGGAGACCGATCCTTTATTCTATTTTGATTACCAATGTGATCCCGAAGGGCGATTGTCACATTGTATATGGGTGGATGGTATCGCTAGAAAGAATTACGAAGTATTTGGGGATGTTCTCTGCTTTGACGCTACCTACAACACAAACCGATACGGGATGTTGTTCGTACCATTTGTTGGATTCAACCATCATTGGCAATCAATATTCCTAGGTTGTGGGTTCATCCCCAATGAGAAGACATCCTCATTTGAGTGGTTCTTTGAAAAGTGGCGAACTGCAATGCGCTGTGATCCGATCAACATCGTGACAGATGAGGATCGTGGGATAACTTCTGCAATTTCCAAAGTTTTCCCAATCACGTCACATAGATATTTCATTTGGCATATTTTGGATAAGCTACCGCATGAAATTTGAATGCCGAATAACGTTGATGAGTTCAGGGATGCTTTGAAGACTATCATTTATACGGCGGAATTTAAAACAGAATTCGAATAGAAATGGAAAAATTTGATCTCCCAGTACAAACTGGAGAATAACAAATGGTTGAAGGAAAATTTTGAGATCCGCGAAAAATGGGCTCCTGTGTACGCAAGAGACTCATTTTGGGGGGGCATGTTGAGTACCCAACGTAGAGAATCGCTACATTCATCCTTGAAGCACCATACTCATAAAAAGTACTCACTACATGAATTTGCCGTCATCTTTGACCGACTCTTAGTAAAACAAAGACACGATGAACTTAAAGAAACACATCGTAATCGCGAGGAGCGGCCAAAATTGAAGACCGAATGGGCATTGGAGTCACAAATGGCAGGGACATACACTTTGAAGATTTTCTACAAATTTCAACAAGAAGTTGTCAAAAGCTTGTTACTTAATGTGAGTTTAATTGCGAGTATGGATATACCGGATAGTGCAGCTTATTCTGTAACAGTTTGTGGAAATTCAGAACCGGGGAGGGTGATTTCTTATTGTAAAATCACTGAAATTGCTAAATGCCCTTGTTCCATGTACGACTTCGTAGGCATTCCCTGCAAACATCTACTGGTAGTTATTAGGTTCACAGATCACACCGCACTACCCGAGCAATATATTTGTAGGCGATGGACCAGGGATCAACTGAGGAGAAGCAGTATACCGGTTCCCAATAGTATAGGCGACGATTTTGCCTCCCGTTTTGTGAACTGAGTATGCACTCAAGACATTTGGTCGATCTTGGTTGTTCTTCAGAGCGAGGATACAAGTACATGCTCGACCACATGCTGAATGGAATTGAAGGCTTTGCTAAGATTGAGTCAGTGAACAGCACACCATACGAAGGTAGTGCACAACCTGAGAGTGGTGGACATGCACATGCACATGTAGGTGACCCTGTACAGTGCACCACAAAGGGGAGGCCTAAAGGGAAACGGTTGAAGTCTATAAGAGAAGGTCAAAAAACGAAGAGGCCAAGACTTTGCAGGACATGCCTTCGTATCGTAGGTCACGATTCACGGAATTGCCCAAAAAATGTAGCAAGGTATTATATCAGAGATTTTATATTTGTTAATTAGACTCAATGAATGTTAATTTGGTCGGTACTAACTCATTCTTCTTCCTTATTTAGTGGATCAGTGGGGAATGAAGAAGATCCAAACGCTGTAAAGAGTGATGATGACGAAGACGAAGGTTCGTGCTAGGGGGTTTTAAGTATTTAAATATGTATGTCATATCAAACTTTCAAAATAATCACCAAATAATTGCTGAATTTTATATTTTTCGTGCAGATAATTATTAATTTCGACTCGATTATTAACTTTGTTTTTTTTTTAATTTTCTGGTATAGGTCCGGAATGAAACAAAAAAAACGCGCCCAATGGAAAGAAGCAATGCGTTGAAAAATTCGTTGCTTTTGGATTGTATATATATGTGGATAATTGAATATATCTGTTTGGTACAAGTAAATTAATGATGTATTTAATCAGAATGTAATCTCTGTATGTCAATTTATTTTGTGTATTTGTGAACTCCATATGTTGCTATGGATTTTGATCTTGTATTTGGGTAGCGAATGTTTATTTATGTCGAAAATTGTGAAATTGGTAGATGTGTGCAATTTGGGCAACTCGTTCTGCTTGTGAATTTTGTGTTAATAAAAATTGTCTGGATGCCGATGTGAACAGATTTGTTATTTGTGTTGGAGATTGTGTATTTTGTGGATGATATATCTATATTGTGGAAAATTGTGAAAATGTATGCAGTATTGAAAAAAAAGATGTTGTCAGATACTCTATACCTTAACCGTTATTGGGGATAACGGGTTAAGATAACGTAACACGTCATCCTCAATAACGGGATAAGGAGATAGATATTGGCAGTCCTTAACCAATACTTCACATATAGGGGTTTTAGTTCCGCCAATATCTCTCCACTTAACCCGTTATTGGCATCGACGGTTTTATATCCCCTAACCCGTAATTACCAATGACGGGTTAAGGAGATAGATTTGTTAACCAACACTTCACATGTATGGGATGAGGTTCGGCCAATATCTCTCCAATTAACCCGTTATTGGCGTTGACGATTTTATATCCCCTAAACCGTTATTGGGGATGATGGGTTAGGTTAAGATTTTTTTACAGAGCTTTCAACTTTGTGGACTATATCTTCTTTTGTTGATATATATACATATTTGTTCATTCTCCGCTTAAAAATATGTATGTTAACTTTCGCGGGTGTTGGATATATCTTCTTTTGTTGATACATATACAAATCTATTCATTCACAACAAGCCATTTGCAACACCAAATTTATTCATATAAAGGAACATTACAAACTGGCAAGAACATATTGTTTGAAGAAACATAGAAAATTGTACATGACTCAAGCTAGTTGACATTACAAAGTCATCCTTTGATACTCTACTCCTAAATTGAAATTAATTTAGTATACAAGTACATGCTCGCTTTCTTCTCGAAGTGGAAGGAAGGACTG
The DNA here is from genome assembly GCA_017893485.1 of Hemerocallis citrina. Taxonomy (NCBI): domain Eukaryota; kingdom Viridiplantae; phylum Streptophyta; class Magnoliopsida; order Asparagales; family Asphodelaceae; genus Hemerocallis; species Hemerocallis citrina. The sequence continues at coordinate 285,366,911 of CM030360.1, read as the reverse complement.
CTGACTCTGCCTTTTTTTGAATGCATAAGTATCCAGTTGTCCCCCCTGCATACAATTTAGTTCACTACTATTATACAGAGGTAAAAATTCTCCGCTTCATCGGATAGAGTAGTAGTGGGTGTAACCGTATATTCAAAGTACTTAACAACTTCTTGACATGCACTCCTCATATTCGTACTATTTGTTGCACGATTGTGAGGTGTGCATGCCAAGAAACTGAAAAGTACCATGAATACACTGTGACACCCACCACTACTCCGTCCTACGAAAGCAGAGAATTTTTACACTCTGTGTAACAATAGAGAACGAATGTGTATGAAAGGCGGACAATTGCTACTTATGCAAACACATCTAAAAGCTAAAAAAATAGAAGACTAAGAGAAATTAAGGGGAAAAAAAGGCAGAGTCGGCGGCCCTCCCTACCCCTTGAGAGAAACCGAGCATGCACTTGTACACTGAAATGTTCATGCACAAGTCTCTGTACTCCTGCATCTTCATACACAAGAACAATTGTAGGCGACCATCTTTGAACTCAAATTTCTTCTACAACTCAAACTTCTTCCTCCCTATTAGGAAGAAAAGAGAGGTCTTGAAGAGAAGAAGAGAACATTGATTCCTCATATTTTTTCATCTACTGAGTTATGAAAATTGAAGTCTCTCATCTTGAAGAGAAGAAGAGAAGACTCATTTGAGTTATGAGTTCAACTCTCTCAGTTATAGGGAAGATTAGAAGGAGGGGAGCATGATATGATAGCACACTTGTACAGAACACTGCTCATCAATAGGAAATGGATCAACACAAGAAGAAGGAGAAGACAAGGAGGGATCAAACAAAAAGAAGAAGAAGATAAGAAGGATAAACCTGTTAGTCAACCAAGGTATGATACAAGTCTCGAAAAAAGAGCAGCAAGGACAGCAATTATCTCCACCAAATTGATACACATCTCAAAATGTACAGTCCATGTCTGTAAATTACACCTGGTTAACCCGTTGTTTGTGACAACGGGTTAATTACACTTAACCCGTCGGTACCAAGAACGGGTTAAGTGTACTTGATCATGTTCCAAAACTTGGTCTGTACATGATGAACCACTGCCAATCTTTGTCAACTTAATCCGTCGTTACAGATAACGGGTTACGTTAACAAAGATCGTTATCACCAACGACGGGTTAAGCACACTTATATTTGCAGAAGTTTATGGCTACTTGCATAAGTAGATGGCGAAGTTCTGCCAATATACGTTAACTTAATCCGTTATTTACGATAACGGGTTAAGTACATGTAACCCGTTATCGTCAATAACGGGTTAAGTGTACCTATATCGGCAGTACTGATAATTATTAAATCGCATGTAAAAAAATGTGTAAACAAGTTTGTAAATATAACTTATAGTTCACTTAATGAAAACAATTTATGATAAATTATTCGAACACCACTATGACCCTACTAAAACCCGCTGCAAAAAATCTGTTCATAAAATTTTATATAATCAGCTATCCAGAGATGTTCGTTACACGGTTAGCGGGGGTTAGGGATTTGGTTAGGGTTATTCTAGGGTTAAGGTTATTGCAAGGAAGACATTTGTGGTAAGATCTTGTTTCGGTTTATCATTAAATACATTAATATTTGTAGTTGGGAGGTGATAGGTAATAAGTTTCCAGTAAAGAGTTTATAGATATTTAAGTTCTATCATTAATCACATATGTCTCTCCACTCTTTATGTACATTGTCTTCTGAACTCTACAAAATAGACATTCATATGTATGTTCTCTACTTTTTTATATATTTTTTTTATTTCCATTCCTAGCCACGTAACTAACCAATATAAAATTGATATCATCAAACGAATATTAAAATTAACACAAATTAATTTGTATTTTGTTTCATAATAAACAATAGGGAAAATTTTGTAGGTTAGGGTTAGGGTTAGTCTAGGGTTAGTAGGTTAGGGTTAGGGGTTAGGGTTAGGGTTAATGTAGGGTTAGAGTCTCCACTCTTTTTCTCTTCGTAGTAGAACAAGTTCAATATGGAAAAAACCTAAAGTACATAGCCAAATGTAGATCCCCACATGTAGCCTATATATTGGAAAAACCACATGTAGATCCCCAAATGTAGAGTCTCCACTCTTTTTTCCATATTGAAGTGTCTGCTTTGAGATTGAGTTCTGCTTGTTTAGCTTGTTTAGCTTGTATAGCCTATATAGGGAAAAATCCACATGTAGATCCCTACATGTAGCCGTTATGGGAAAAAACCACATGTAGATCCCACATGTACCCTATATGGGGAAAAACCACATGTAGATCCCCACATGCATGTAGAAAAAGACCAATACAGATTTGGATCGACTGTGATGATGATGGTATCCCTAATGGAAAAGCACGAACGCGTTATTAAAGCGCCACATCACCAGATCTAATTACTTGGCCAACAAGAACTGGATCTGATCACATGTAGCAATAAATGCTATTCTTTGAAGCCATTGATGACATGATGAAGATAATGGGCGAGCTGAGTCTGAGTGTAGGAATAAATGGTTTATTTAAATCGCATTGGGGAAAGATATATTTTATTGGAAACCACATGTGAAAACCACATGTGGGAATAGCTGCCACATGTAAGGAGAAAACCATAAGTAGATCCCCACATGTAGCCTATATGGGAAAAAACCACATATAGATCCCACATGTAGCCTATATGGGGGGAAAACCACATGTAGATCCCACATGTAGCCTATATGGGGAAAAACCACATGTAGATCCCCACATGTAGCCTATGTATGGAAAAAACCATATGTAGATCCCCATATGAGGGATGGGTACATGAGGGATGCACTTATTATGGAAGGACTGATAAGAATCATTTTAGGCTTTCTTGCTGGTCCTCATTCTAATTTGCCGTTGATAGAGATGCAAGAAACAGTAGAATCTCTGCTAAAACTTACAGTTTGTGAGACTGATAAACCTGTTAGTGTTCCATATATCTTATAATGCCCTTCAGTGGGATAGATGCTGCTTGCCAAAGCTGACAGAATTGTGTATCTAGCGAGGAAACCTCGTAAACTGTTTGTTCACGCAGATCTAATTACTTGGCCAACAAAAACTACATGTTAAGATTCATTAATCTGGGAATTTAGAACGGCCCGTTAATGTACAACAAGTTAACGACTTGTAGCACAAGTTAAGATTATTGCCATGTTGTACATGTGGTTCCACATGTTGCAAAGTAAAATCTACTTGTGGGGATCTACAAATTTTAACCTAATTAATCAAAACAAAAAACAAACACTCACTACTAACCCTAACCCTACACTAACCCTATCTTAACCTAACCCTAACCCTAACCCTTGGTTTGAAATCTCATAATTTAATTTTTAAACTTTTACACCACCAAGAACAAGTTCAAATTTGTAGTGGTTAGTTACGTGGCAGTAAATGGAAAATAATAAAAAAAATATAAACAATTATGGGCATATTAATGTCACTTTGCACAGTTCCGGAGACAATTCTCGCAAAGAGTGAAGAGAAATTTGTAGAAAACCCAAAATTTCAAACTCCCTAACCCGTTATTCATAAGAACAGGTTAAGTGGCCTTAACCCGTTATTCATAAGAACGGGTTAAAGAGAGCGATATTGGCAGATACTTTGTCTGTAGGAGTTAAAGGACTGCCAATATCGCTCTACCTAACACGTTGTCGTGAAGAACAGGTTAAGTCTACATTACACGTTGTTCACAATGACGAGTTAATAAGAGCCATATTAGCAGAACTTTATTAAGACATGGTCTGTAGCCTTCCAAAGGACTGTCAATATCTCTCTACCTAACCCGTCCTTAGTGATAACGGGTTAAGCTCAAATAACCCGTTATTGTCAATAACGGGTTAGGTATCGTTATTTGTGCAGCACTTTCGTTTGTGTTTGGCTGTGTACATTTTTTCTGATACGAAAACAACTTCATCAAATGTTGTTCACAAATTCACCTACAACATCACATCAAAGTAAATAATACAACAGATATCTTCACAAGAAAGTTGAAGGCGTACAAATGTACAATGTCAATCAAACCACTTAATTAATTGAAATGAATTCAATTTTCGAAAATTTACACCAAAATTATACATATCAGGTTGCACATGGCCAAAATACAAAAATTACAAATGAAGGCGTTCTCGACTTTGGCTTGCACACCATGCCCGGTATTCACCTACAACAATTTATCAACGTAGAAACAAACAATACGTTAGTTACTGCAATAACAAAATCACCAACCAAAAGATACGCTATTACAGAGTATTAGAGATTACCGTCTACGACCATGCCGCTTGCCACCTCTTGGTGTGAATTGATTGGGAGGTTTCTGCTTCCTTTGAGGATTTCGCCGTCTGCCTTGTGTCTGGGGAGAATCAGGATCATCCGACGACTGTTCCTCATCAACATCTTCGGGATTTGGCTCTTCTTGTAGTTGTTGTGGCTCGGCGATGCGAATTCCCTTACTCACAGTTTGTTTTCGCCTATAACTTGTTGATGGCAAGTTGGCTCTCAAATAGGCCTCAACTTGTGGACCTTCACCCGCGTCAGAGTACGACGACACGGGCTAGCATCTCCCGGATTACCTCCTTGAAGCTCTTGGGTATCCTAGTCTTCAAGACGCGAGCAGCTGTTCGAACAACCTCCCATGCGTTTTCAATCTACAGTTGGTGAAAAATTCCAATTTAAACATCATTCATAATTAGCGGCATCAATTAAATACAGTACATGCGTACAAACTATATAAAATTTGACTAACCATTTTTCGATATGTCTCAGCCCTTGGTTGGTACATCGGCTGGGAGGAGGAATATGCTGGAGTTGGTTCTGCCTGGGTAGGGGGAATCGGAAGTTGCACACCAGCTGGTACGGCGGCCTTTGGAGAAACATACAACCGGGTTATTCGCTTGTACCACATCATGTATGCCTGCTGGAGGGAGCCATCATACGGTATCGCGACGTACATCAAGTTCGGTGTCATTTGCCGCCGCATGGTGTTCCAGTTGGCTACATGGTAACGATGGTAATCAGCCCAATCGAAGTTGGGCACTCGTCACGTTCCCCTGACCTCGTGCAACTTTTTATCATAGGACCTCACCTCGGGAATCTTTTGTTGATATCCGAATTGCCGCAAGACTCTATCAGGATACTGGAACTCGACAACTCCAAAATTCACAAGAGGTGCAGCCGTCAACCAAAGTGATCTGTCTACGCAGACTGGAGGAACCCGTTGCAACCGGTCGGCCGAGTACGGTTCTTAATTGACGAACTCGTCCCGCAAGTTGTCTAACTCATCTCTGTAGTATGTTAAGGATTGGCATGGGTTATCGACCCACGTGTGCCGGCCCGCCCAATATGCTCCTAGAGGAGGTAACAACTCCGCTTCCCCCGGGGCGGCCAACCAATCCGGCGTTGGTTGAATAATACAGGGACGTCCGATGTGGATGCGTTCCCAACTCCAGATCTGCAGTAGGACCATTGGGCCACCCATCTGTACGCTACCTAAAGAACATGTGCACAAATTCCTATATAGTAGCGCCAGTGCCGCACTCCCCCAACTAAAACGACCCGCATACCGAAAATCCTCCAACAACCGTAGGTACATTAGCGACACGGTTGATCCGGATGAGTTCAGGAAGATCAGTCCCCTTATCAAACTAAAAATGTATGCACGTGCATAGTACGTTAGGGTTTCCTCATCCGAATCGGCGGCCAAATATTCCTCCTTGAACTGAAATTTTAACCAGCTGATGTACAGTGATTTACCGTCGAAAGCTTCATCCATCACTTCATTCTCCGCTTTATCTTTCACAGTTTCTATTTGGTCATACAATAAATCTTCATCAAAATCTGCGGGCACATTATCGAGGATTTCTTTTTCAACGGCCTCTTTTCTTTGGAGAACTATCAACTGCATGTCGATACCGAGTAAGTCACGAACAACTCCAACTCGATCGAAGTCCATGTTCCCCGTCACGGCAATCCCATCTATTGGTAGTCCAGTTATCATTGCCACATCTTATAGGGTCACAGTCATCTCACCCACTGGTAGGTGGAATGTGTGGGTCTCCGGCCTCCATCGCTCGACTAGAGCTGTAAGGAGTGGCCGATCTAGCTTCACTGAGTGAATGAATCTTGCTCCATAGAAATCGGCCTCCACCACATACGGCGTGATACGGGGGTCGAAAGGAAGAACTGTGTGCTTCCGGAAATTACATTTTTTATCGGACCCATTCCACACGCCTTCGGATCGGTGTTTGGGTTGCAAGGTGAGTACGCTTGTGTCCACGAGTCCGGGTGATGTAACGGGAACCGAGGACGACGGACCTGCCTCCGCAGATGTGGATTGACGACCACCAACCTACACGAATAAATATAACAAATGTTATTATTGAGATAATGTTACATATTCGTATTTAAAACCAATAATAGTAATCAATCTTATCTCAGTAGTTGGTGCGCCACTAGTGTTACCGGACGGGCTTCTCGGTTGCCTTGTTCTAGCCATTTAGCTATCTGACAAAAAATTTAAAATGTGGTTGGTAAAAATGACAACAAAACAAACATACCGTGATTGTGAAGGAAAACGCACGAATGAAAACAAAAAAATCTATAAAACTTTCCCAATTGGTCGAATTCACGTAGCGCAAACCACCCAAACTTGTAGAAGTGAGTTTCGACTCACGGTTTGCGAGATACGACCGCATACCGCTTTATTAGGTTTTTTTCAACCGAAAGCGATACGCGGCCGTATCTCTTGAACCGTGAGTTGAAACTCGCTTCTACAACTTGGGTTGGCTACTTATAGGGGACACCAACCAACTCGCAAAGTTTCGTATTTTTTGGAGGTGGTTTGAAGTGTTTTAAACTCCAACCGCACTTACAAAATTCTAAGTTAAAAAATTCACATGCAAGGAAGTTGAGAAAACCGCGCAAACGGCATCCGAAAATTATAAAACTTTCCGACTTGGTCGGATTCACGTAGGGCAAGCCACCCGAACTTGTAGAAGCGAGTTTCGAGTCACGGTTCGGGAGATACGGCCGTGTACCGCTTTACTTGGTTTTTTTCAACCGAAAGCGATACGCGGCCGTATCTGTCGAACCGTGAGTCGAAACTCGCTTCTACAACTTGGGTTGGCTTCTCATAGGGGACACCAACCAACTCGCAAAGTTTCGTACTTTTTGGAGGTGGTTAGAAGTGTTTTCAACTCTAACCGCATTTAGATAATTCTAAGTGAAAAACTTCTCATGCAGGGAAGTTCAGAAAACCACACAAACGGCATCCGAAAATTATAAAACTTTCCAACTTGGTCGAATTCACGTAGGGCAACCCACATGAACTTGTAGAAGCGGGTTTCGAGTCACGGTTTGCGAGATACGGCCGTGTACCGGCTTTAGTTGTTTTTTTCCAACCAAAACCGATACGCGGTCGTATATCTCGAACCGTGAGTCGAAACTCACTTCTACAACTTGGGGTCACTTCTCATAGGGAACAACAACCAACTCGCAAAGTTTCGTATTTTTTGGAGGTCGTTTGAAGTGTTTTCTAACCGGCCCGTTTTTAAAAAATTCTAAAGGGAAAAACTTCTCATTTGAGGAATTGAAGCAAAACCGCACAAACGGAATCTGAAAATTATAAAACTTTCCGACTAGATTGAATTCACGTAGGGCAAGCCACCCGAACTTGTAGAAGCGAGTTTCGAGTCACGGTTCGGGAGATACGGCCGTGTACCATTTTACTTGGTTTTTTTCAACCAAAAGCGATACGCGGCCGTATCTGTCGAACCGCGAGTCGAAACTCGCTTCTACAACTTGTGTTGGCTTCTCTTAGTGGACACCAACTAACTCGCAAAGTTTCAAATTTTTTGGCTATCGTTTTGAAGGGTTTTCAACTCTAACTGCACTTACAAAATTCTAAGTGAAAAACTTCGCATGCGAGGAATTTAAGAAAACCGCACAAACGACATCCGAAAATTATAAAATTTGAATACTTGGTCGAATTCGTGTAGGGAAAGCCACTCGAACTTGTAGAAGCGAGATTCGAGTTACGGTTCGGGAGATACGACCGTATACCGCTTTACTTGGTTTTTTCCAACCAAAATCGATACGCGGCCGTATCTCTCGAACCGTGAGTCCAAACTCACTTCTACAACTTGGTGTGGCTTGTACTACGTGAGACGAACCTACTCGCAAAGTTTCATATTTTTTTACGGTCGTTTGCAGGGTTTTCAACCATAACCGCACTGAAAATTTTCTAACTAATTTCGTATATACAATTCTAGTTCGACATATTACTAACACAAGCAAATAAATTAGGCAATTGAATATAATTAAAGTCAACCCAATTCTACAACTAAAATCTACTAAGGCAAATAAAAAATTTCCCACTATCTAAATATTTTAGTATACACAAATTTAAAAATAAACTCAAATATAGATTGTTAAGGTAAAGAAATAGTCTATACCTTACAAAATAGTTCCAAATGAAGCGAACGAATCAATTTGGAAGAGAACTAGGGTTTCGATTTCGTATCGAATAGGGGATGAGAGAGTAGGGTTTCGAACTATGGAGTTGGGAGAGAGAAGGGGGTGCGGACGGCGATGTCGATGCCGTCGTAAGGCGAAGCTAGGGTTTTTTTTTTCCGTTGGGTTCGTCGAAGAAAGAAGAAGGAGCGAAGAGGAATCACCGAAGAAGATGAACTGTATGGAAATAAAAATGAATATAGATAGCCTTAACCCGTTCTTGGGAAGGACGGGTTAAGGCTATTTTTTTTAAATAAAATTTTGCCTTAACCCGTCCTTCCCAACAACGGGTTAAGGCAAGATTTTATTTTAAAAAATCTGGGATCCAACGGTCCAGATCGAAGTTCGCACGTGTCTGTGCGAACAGACCCGCTCCGGCTCGTTTGCAACGTAAGAAGACTCATATATATATATATATATATATATATATATATATAGGAAAACGATCGAGTGAGAACTCTTTTGGTGAGAACCACGTGAGAACTCTTTTGGTGAGAACCACGTGAGAACTTTTGTTTGGGACATTAGTTGAAAGATCTGAACCGTTCAATTTGATCCACACGACTCAATTAGTCTATGGATGAGAAATCAAGTCATTTGAGATTTGTTTGCCCATGCATTGAAGTGTTACAAATTGTGTGGCTGAAAAATCATTTTTTTATAGTGACATGATGCATGGACAAATGAATATCAAATGACTTGACTTTATATTTCTAGACTAATTTAGTTGTGTTAAATAATGTGAACGGTTCAGATTATCCATAGGATGGATAGGCGTGGAGTTCTCATGAAGCTTATCGTGAGAACGGTTCTCACCGGATCGCTACCCTATATATATATATATATATATATATATATATATATATATATATATATATATACTATTATTAATGGGAGAGTTTGTCACATTGTCACTTTGAGTTTGTAACCAAACAAATAATTTTTTAATAATTTGTTGTCACAAATGAAACACATACGTTGCACGTGTAACTCTAACTCTATTTATTAACATGTGCATCACGCGTGTAAATCAATGTTTTTTTCCTTTACCAAACAAATAATTTTTAAATTTTTTGGTCACAAAGCAAATACGTACGTTGCATGTGTAACTCCAAATCTATTTCGTAACACATCACTGTACGTACAATTCAAGGTTTTTCCTTCAAAAAATATTTAAAATTGCGTGATGTGCCCGTTCAACTCCATTTTTTTTAAGTTTAGGCATTCATCACAAGTGCTGATTACTACCGACTTACATGTATCGCACGTTCAACTCCAACTTTTTATCAAAACGTGCATCGCACGTGAAATTACTAGTAATATTATAATGAGAGAAGGCCTTAGTGTCATTTGTAAATCTACCAACATGTGCAATGCACGTACATAACTAATATAAAGGAGGTTTCATGTTCGAGTCCTCCCTAAGTCAGGGTTTTTATTTTATTTTTTAAAATTATTAAAACGTGCATCGCACGTGTAAATTACTAGTTTGATTAATGTCAATTTATTATTTCATTCACAATCTATGCAAGGTGATAACAAAATAAAATTAATATTTTAATAGGAAATTTATAAGTAATTAATAATCACTTAAAGTAAAATTAATATAATAATGTGATAATTAAAAATAGGCAAAATTTTAAAAAACTATACAAAACTTTTGGCCAGTTTTAAAAAAATACACTAAAGTTTTTTTTTTATTTAAAAAGGACACAATGTTTAAATAAGGTCCACTGGGTTAGTTAGGGTTAGGGTTAGTTCAGGGATTTTATTTAAACATCTGATTAGTTAAGTGATATTTTTTAAAACACAAATAAAAGATGAGTGTGGTTTTTTTAAACAAAATGAAAGATGAAAGTAGTTTTTTTAAACCCAACCCTAACCCAACCCTAACCCTAACTAACCCAGTGGACCTTATTTAAAGATTGTATCCCTTTTTATAATAAAAAAAACTTTAGTGTAGTTTTTTTAAACTGACCAAAAGTTTTATGTAGTTTTTTTAAATTTTGCCTTAAAAATTTATCCGAAAATTATAGTAGTTTTAAATTTTATTAATATAAAATCAATGTATAGTTTATTTTAGTTTAATTAAGAAAATTGAATAAAATTTGTAGAAATCAAATTTAAAGGTGTTGTTACTGCTAAATCTGGTGTGGGGGCAAACAGATAGTATTTGTGGATTCTTAGGAAAACTGAATAATCAAACCTTAACCTTTTCCGCCGGAGTTCGACCGTTGACTCCCGCCGTTCACCTGCAAAAAGTGCGAGACACCGAGGTTGATCCCGGCGACGCACCCTCCGACGCTCAAGTCAGTAATCAGAGAATATTATGAAAGAGCGTAAACTAGCAAAAGATTGATTACCACTTATTGGTGGTGGATTGGGGGTATTTATAGCTGCATTTGGGATCAAATTAGGAATGAAATCCCTAATTCCCAGTGAAAAGATAGATGTGAATCGGGGCCGTTGATTAGGATTAATCAGAAACCCTAATTCTATCCTGCTGGACCGGTTTGGTGTGGGTTGGAATCCGCACCCAGTTGAGATGGATCCGTTTGCGGGCTATTGGGTCTCTGGAGAGAAGACTCAGTACCCACTTCAGACCCATTTGTAGGTGAAATTACTATTTTACCCCTGAGCTTTAAGATTCGTGCCCGATTTGGACGGTTCCGATTTAACCCTATTTTTAGCCATATCACGAGCCCCCCACTCCTGAAGACTGAGTTTGATCAGCCTTTGAGGAGTAGTTTTACTGTTTCAATGGCTTGCGAAGTTGTATCGGAGTCCAAATGAGGGGTGTCGGATCTTCGTGTGAGGTATTATGGTGATTTTTAGGAGTCCAAATGAGGGGTATCGGAGTCCAAATGAGGAGCATTCATTATGACGTGAATCCCAAAAAATGCTATTTTGTTATTTTGTGGGCGTGGCGTGATCTGAGTCGTCCATCGCGTTCTAGCACGTTTTTTGACAAGATCCAACGGCTGAGGTAGATCGGTTCTATTTTTCTTCAAATGTAAGGGTCGGTACCTCGTCAGTTCGGCCAGAGCGGCCCGGTGGCTCGGTAGCTCGTCCTCTGCCCATAGTAGCTCGGTAGTTCGGCTAAGCTGTTCGGTAGCTCGACTAAACACTCCAGTGAATCGACAGCTCGGATGCTCGGCTAAGCCATTCGGTGGCTCGGCTGAACACTCCGGTGAATCGGCAGCTCGGATGCTTGGCTAAGCTGTTCAGTAGCTCGGCTAAACACTCCGGTAGCTCGACTGAACACTCCAGTGAATCGACAGCTCGGATGCTCGGCTAAGCCGTTCGGTGGCTTGGCTGAGCACTCTGGTGAATCGGTAGCTCGGATGATTGGCTAAGCTATTCGGTAGCTCGGCTAAACACTCCGGTAGCTTGGCAGTTCGGAATGAATCGTTGGGACACGTGGCTTAATCCGGAACGTTCATCATGACACGAATTGCGAGGATGGGGTTCAGATCACGAGAAAATGCTATCTTGTCGTTTTATAGGCGTAGCATGATCTGAGCCGCTCATCAGATTCAGACACGACTTTTGAGGCAATCCGACGGTGAAAGTGGTCCGGCGACATTTTTCTTCAAATGTGAGGGTCGGTACCTCGTTAGTTCGGCCAGGGAGGCCCGGTGGCTCGGTAGCTCGACTGAGCCCTCCGGTGAATCGGTTGCTCGGATTGAGTTTCCAAGCCACACGGTGGGATCTAAGACGCTCATCATGGCACGTATCACGAAGTTGGAGGCTCATATCACGAGAAAACGTTATCTTGTCATTTTGTGAGCGTGGCATGATCTTAGCCGCTCATCAGGTTCGGATACGAATTTTGAGACAATCTGACGGTGAAATTGGCTCGGCTGCATTTTTCTCCATATGTGGAGGTCGGTACCCCGTAAGTTCGTCAGATTGCCTTGGTGGCTCGGCGAGTCACGAGTCGTCGAGCAGTGATTTTAAGTGAACCGACGCGTCTTTCCTCTGAATCGTCGCAGCTTTCTCTTTTTTGTCGTTTTATCTCCTTTAGTGGGCCTCTAAGCATTTCGAAAGCCCAACAGTCGCTTTCTTGGCTATAAGTTCTCACCCCCTCACCCCTTAGCTCATTTCTCACTTTTACTTCCAAGTTTTTACTGTTGCTCTCGAGTAGCTCTGCTAGCGGCGGTTTGTGCTCCAAGGCGATTGTGCTAGTTGTCGTGAGGGCCAGGCAATTTCCGGCGAACTCTTTCCGACCGCAAACGTCACTTCAGGGTTACATCACATCAAGGTCAGTCTCTTTTGCCTTAGATATTTATTCGAGATGTGAAGAGTAAACTCGAAAAGTGAGGCATCGTCCTCGGGAGGTCGGAATGCCGAGGAGGAAAGAGAAGTAGTAAGCCGTAGAAAGGGAAAGGAGGTAGCAGGGTTGTCTGCGGCCGAGGAGAAGGAGAGGGTAGTGGTTCGGTCCTCGGTAGTCGAGGAGTTTGTGGAGATTGATAGATGAGCTGGAGAATCGGGTCGGATGCCTGGCGTGCTGTCCAGTCACGCTGGGATAAGGCAGTACAACGGCGAGCTGCTGAGTAAGGCGATCGTTGGTCGCGCGGCGACTTATGAGGAGAACGATCCGAGGGAGGTGACCGAGGTGGATGACCTCCCCTCGGTGCTAACCGAGCGGGATCTCCTCCGGATTAGAAAGGGGTTCGACATCCCTCAGGAGTACAGGCTGATCCTCCCCGGCCCTGGGATGCGAGCGAACACTGTCCTGTCATCGGACACATGCATTTTCGCCTATGATGCCTTGAACGCTGGTCTGCGATTCCCCCTTCATCCCTTCGTGACGACGGTCCTTCAGTGGTACTGTCTAGCCCCCATACAGTTCATGCCGAACACTTGGCACTATGTGCTCGGCTTTATGCTTCAATGTCGAATTGCCAAAGTTGAGCCGGAGCTCGTCTTCCTCCGAAGTTGATACCGAATCAACAGGATGAGTAAGCTCGAGCCTCGCTATTACTTGTCACCCCGGAGAGGAGTTAAGTTAATAGAGAATCCTGATTCGATAAAGCTGTGGAAGGGGAAGTTTTTTCTGATAAAGGGGCCCTCGACATTGGATTTCCCGACTCGGTGGAAGGAGGAGGTACCGAAGTTTGCAAAGGCCGAGCCGGTGATGACCACTGCCGAGGCGGAGGTGGCGGCCAAGCTGTTCGCTCTCCCGATGTTGAGCTGGAGGGAGATGACCGAGGAGGTGCTGCACGGGTCGATCCTTAGTCCGATCGACCCGAGTACGCTCCTGACATCTCACTTTGCAATTCTCTTTTATTGCCTTGTACATTCTTCTAAACTTTTTTTTTCAACAGAGGCGCCGAACATGGACTTTAAGGGCATGATGACGGAACGAACCAAAATTGCCGACGGAAAGAAGAGGAAGAGGACGAGCATGGGTCCTATGTCAGGCTGACCTACCAAGGCACCCTCGGCCGTCGCCGCTCCTGCTCCTCGGGAATCGTCTTCGGCGGTAGCTGTCCTCCCTACCCCGTCTGCCCCTGCAAGTGAGGCTTTCTCCGTCTCGGCAGCACTGGCGCTTGAAGCCCCTTCCTTGACCCCGCAGGCCGAGGGGATCTTGACCGAGGCTCACAAGAAGTTGTTCGTTCCCGATTGGCGGGTGATGAACCACGACGGCTTTTGGGGGGATTCGGCGATGAGTATGCAGGCTGTTCGCCATCTCCCGACTCCGAAGGACCAAGCCACCCTGAAGGCGGGGACGACCGACGACGACGCTCTCGAAGTTGCTCGGTCGCTTATGTCGGTAAGTCTCGATTCTTTTTCTTTTAAAATTTTCTAAGTCCATTGCTCGGTTTTCGCTGTGTACTAACTACTTCTTTTTGCATCCCATCAAAGAGTATGCCGAGCAGGAGAGGGAGCTGAAGGCCCTCAGTGACAAGGACCGAGCGGAGAGGGCGAGGGCCGTGAAACAGCTCGATGCGGAGTAGCGCCGCTCGGACGCTTTGGCAGCTCGGGTCACCGAGCTCGAGGCGACCTTGGCGCTAGCGAAGGAGAAGCTCGCTGCGGAGGTCGCTAAGGCTGCCGAGGAAAGGGCCGCAGCGGCGAAGGCTTTGGAAGCGGTGAAGTTGGAACAAGCTGAGGCCGTGGAGAATGAGAGGAAGAAGATCGAGGATGAGGCGAAGAAGCACATGGCTGCCAACATGGAGCTGTCTTATGCCAGGGCGCTCGACCATGTCGAGGCTCGAGTCCCCGGCTTCGAGAGGATGGGGTACCGACTGTGGCCCGGCGCCGAAGAAGAAGACGAAGAGGAGGATGGAGAAGAGGAGGAGGGAGAAGAGGAGGAGGGCGAGCAGCAGGACGACGAGATGCCTGCCGATCCCGAGACTGCGGCAGTCAACCCCCGAGCCGGGGAGACGGGGGACGAGGGGCCATCCACCGAGGCGCCTGTTTCCGAGCTGCCGCCCAAGGTGGACCCTTGATCTCCTCGTTCTTGTAAATTTTCTTTTTATGTACCGCCTTGTAGCGGACTGGCCACCGCTTTTTGATATGAATAAAGTTTTGTTCGAACTCTCTTCTTAAATTTAACTAAGTGTTGGATTGAAATCTCTTCGAAAATTGGCTAAGTGTTGAGCACCGCCTCTTGTTCTTCGTGTTGATACCCTTCTGCTTTTCAGGTTGTCGAGCCGAGCCTAGTCTCCGAAGCATCTCGCCTTCGTACCGAACTAGAAGAGGTGAAGCAAGTCCTCTCTCGCAGCCGAGAGAGTTTCCTCAAGAACGAGCTGAGATTAGAGGACATCAAAGCTATTGTGAGAGGGTATTTCTCCGAGCTGAAACAACTACGGAAGCGATCTCGCGAGGCTCATCTCGAAGGTGAGGTGGTGTTGCTCAGGAAGACACTATTCGACATTGAGACAGAGAAAGGCGAGTTACTGGCGGAGGTTCGCCATCTGGAAATAGCTGAAGAAGAACTCTCGGCGGAGGAAGATGAGTTAGCATCGGCAGTGAGTAAACTGATGGTCGAACGCGACGAGTTGATGGCGAGAGTTGAGCAGTTGAGGGGGGTTACAGTCGACAAAAGCATCGAAGTGACCCACCTTCGTCGCATCATAGCCGACAGTCCTGATGACGCAGGCTCAGCTAAACCTCCTCGCTTCAAAATATCTATTAAGGACGATACTCTGAAGGATAGGATCGTCGAACTCGAGGAGGAAGTCGTTCGCCTCAAACCTCAGCCTGAAAGAATCAACGTCCGAAGTACGTCGTTTACTCGCGAAGAGAGCGAGAGGGGGATCTCCTTCTATGAGCTCGCGACTCGTTTGCCTACCGTTAGGCAGAGTCCGGCCGATGCTCAGAGTAGGGTGGTTGCTTCGTCTAGTGGCGCCTCGGTCGGAGCCACAGTTAGAGGTAGTGCCGAAGAGGCGTCTCGGTTCGTTGGTCTAGAGATGAGCTCGAAGGTTAGGCGGCGCCGCCCCCGGGTGTCCCTGAACCGAAACATCCCCATTCCGAAGAAGCATTGAATAAGTTTTATTATGCTTCTTTGAGTTTTTGTAGTACCTTATTGTAGTAGCTTGGTCTTGTAACTTGAACGCTTTGTTTGTTGAACTCTTTAATTAAATAAAAGTCCATTTACTTTCTGGTGTTCGTGTGTTAGAGATGTATTGTGGTTACTCTAATTTTGAAACGAACCATAAGAACCAAACGTCAGCTCCTCCAAGTACTCTAGTTGTAGAAATTTCGCTCTCCTCGCATGTCTAATCTAGTTGTAGAAACTTCGCGCGTGACGGCGGTGCGAGGGTATATTTCAACGGTTGGGGGAGCAATTCCGAATGGCGAACCACTTCTAGCTCGCTTAAGAGCGAACTTTGCGAAGTGGAGTCGAGCCAAGTGTTGGACTCTGAACTCGTCGTTTGAGTCTATTTCAACGGTTGTGGGAGCAATTCCGAATGGCGAACCACTTCTAGCTCGCTTAAGAGCGAGCTTGTGAAGCGGAGTCGAGCCAACTGTTGGACTCCGAACTCGTCGTTTGAGTATATTTCATCGGTTGTGGGAGCAATTTCGAATGGCGAAACACTTCTAGCTCGCTTAGGAGCGAGCTTGCGAAGCGGAGTCGAGCCAAGTGTTTGACTCCGAACTCGTCGTTTGAGTATGTTTCAACGGTTGTGGGAGCAATTCCGAATGGCGAACCACTTCTGGCTCGCTTAAAAGCGAGCTTGCGAAGCTGAGTCGAGCCAAGTGTTGGACTCCGAACTCGTCGTTTGAGTATGTTTCAACGGTTGTGGGAGCAATTCCGAATGGCGAACCACTTCTGGTTCGCTTAAGAGCGAGCTTGCGAAGCGGAGTCGAGCCAAGTGTTGGACTCCGAACTCGTCGTTTGAGTGTATTTCAACGGTTGTGGGAGCAATTCCGAATGAACAACCACTTCTAGCTCGCTTAAGAGCGAGCTTGCGAAGCGGAATCGAGCCAAGTGTTGGACTCCGAACTCGTCGTTTGAGTATATTTCAACGGTTGTGGGAGCAATTCCGAATGGCGAACCACTTCTAGCTCGCTTAAGAGAGAGCTTGCGAAGCGGAATCGAGCCAAGTGTTGGACTCCGAACTCGTCGTTTGAGTGTATTTCAACGGTTGTGGGAGCAATTCCGAATGGCGAACCACTTCTAGCTCGCTTAAGAGCGAGCTTGCGAAGCGGAATCGAGCCAAGTGTTGGACTCCGAACTCGTCATTTGAGTATGTTTCAACGGTTATGGGAGCAATTCCGAATGGCGAACCACTTCTAGTTCGCTTAAGAGCGAACTTGCGAAGCGGAATCGAGCCAATTGTTGGACTCCGAACTCGTCGTTAGAGTAAAAGAAATTAAAAACAGAGAGATGCAAATAATCACAAGGAAAATATGGAAAAGAGTTCTTTATTGATAACTACTAGTCGGCTGCTTCTAAGTTGTAAGTCGTTATTACATTGAAGAAATAAAGAAGCAAAATACAAATGAAAGGAGAGGAACGGTTCGACATCTGAAGGTACTTAGAGAGGTGTTCAGGCGCTCTCTTGGTACTTTAAGAGATGTTCGGCATTCCAAGTCCTAGGAATCTCTCTTCCTTCAAGGTCTTCTAGACGGTATGATCCGGGCCGAACTACTTTGGTGATCTTGTAGGATACTTTCCAATTTTGAGCTAGCTTACTCTTCTGACTAGAGAATGAGATAGATAACTTTCTGAGGACCAAGTCCCCTTCTTTGAGATCGGTGGGACGGACTCTCTTGTTGTAGGCCAGCTCAATCCTTCTTCGATAATTTTGCTGGCGGATTGATGCTCGTTCACGGAGCTCATCAATCAAATCCAAATTCGCCCGGAGCTCTCTGGCATTCTGCTCTTCTTCATAGGCCATAAGACGAGGAGATGGTACGCCGACTTCCAAGGGGATCACAGTTTCGGACCCATAGGTGAGATTGAATGGCGACTCTCCTGTGGGGGCCCGTTTCGTAGTGCGGTAATTCCACAGTACGTTAGGGAGCCGATCAATCCATAAGCCTTTGGCAGACTTATCCAGCCTCTTCTTGATACCGGAGAGGATTTTTCAGTTGGCGTTTTCCACTTGGCCATTTGATTAAGGATGGGAGACAGAGGAGAAGCGTTGCTGAATGGCGAGGTCTTCACATAGTGATCGGAATGCAGCCCCTGTAAATTGTGTTCCATTGTCTGTTATGAGGACTCGAGGCAGGCCGAATCTACATATCACGTTCTTCCAGAAGAACTGCAGCACTTTATTCTCGGTGATTGTAGCCAAGGGCTCGGCCTCTATCCACTTGGAGAAGTAGTCGAATGCCACGACTAAGAATTTGAGTTGGCCGGGAGATGGTGGAAACGACCCTAGTAAGTCCATCCCCCACATTGCGAAAGGGATCAGACTTGATAGGGAGGTGAGTTGTGCTTGGGGTAGGCGACGAATGTTGGAGCACTTCTGACAAGAGCTGCACTGCCGGACATGCCGTTCGGCATCTTGTAGGAGGGTCAGCCAGAAGTATCCATAGTTCAACACCTTTCTGACGAGGCATCTTGACCCTGAATGTGCTCTGCCTATACCTTCGTGAAGCTCTTGCAAGGCATATGAGGCTTCTTCGGGGGAAAGGCACCTCAAGTAGGGTCAGCCGTCTACTTGGGTGAAGGAGCATTTGTACAAGACCCCCTCAACAAGGGTGTACCGCTCCGCTCTAGTTCGGACTCTGCGAGCTTCCTTTGGGACTTCGGGGAGGAGCCCATCCCTTAGAAATTCTATCAGAGGTTTCATCCAGTTGTCTTGAAGTTGGACGGGCAGCGACTCCATCGAGTCAGGAGTTTCTTCTTCTATGCTCGGTCTCAGGAGCACTTCAATCAGGACGGTCTGCTCGAGACCCTGAAGGGAGGAGGAGGCTAACTTGGAGAGGGCATCTGCTTGGGAATTTTCCTCTCTGGGGATTCGCTGAATGAGTGCCTCTTCGAATAGAGCCATGAGATTTTGGACCTTGGCTAGATACTTAGCCATTCGGTCATCTCACGCCTCGTACTCGCCCAGGACTTGATTCACGACCAGCTGAGAGTCGCTAAAGATCCAGAGGTGTTGTGCCCCTGCCTTGCGAGCCATACCGAGGCCGGCTATAAGTGCTTCATACTCCGCTTCGTTGTTGGAGGCTTTAAAGTTGATGCGGAGGGAGTATTGGAGAACAAAATCATCTGGGCCCGCATGAATGACTCCGGCTTTGCTTCCCTCGGTGCAAGAGGACCCGTCCACATATACCGACCAGATAGGAGGCCCATTTGCTGCTTGGCTGACCTCGGGGATGGTGCTCTCAACAATGAATTCGGCTAAGGCATGAGCCTTGATTGCGGTCCGAGGTTGGTATGATATGTCATGCTGGCTCAGCTCGATCGACCACTTCATGAGGCGGCCGGAGGTCTCCGTCTTGTGAAGGACTTGCTTAAGCGGTTGGTCGGTAAGAACGACCACCGAGTGGGACTGAAAATATGGGTGAAGCTTCCTAGCTGCCATGACCAAGGCATATGCCATCTTCTCCAGCCTTGGATAGCAGATCTCGGCATCCCGAAGTACCTTTCTCACGTAATAGATGGTCTTTTGAGCCTTGTCTTCTTCCCTCACCAAGACAGCACTGAGGGTTTGCTCGGAGGCAGCTAAGTAGAGGTAGAGTGTTTCTCCGGGGATAGGCTTGCCGAGGAGAGGGGAGTTGACTAGATAGGCTTTCAACTGATCGAAAGATTCTTATTGCTGTTCACCCCACTCGAAGCCCTTAGCCCCCCTGAGTGCTTTGAAGAAGGGAAGACACTTCTCCCCTGACTTAGAAAGGAAGCGCCCTATGGCGGCGAGGCGCCCTGTCAGCTTCTGAACCTCTTTCACATTTTTGGGAGGAGCCATGTCCTGTATGGCTTTGATCTTCTCGGGGTTGGCTTCGATTCCTCTTTGGCTGACCATGAAGCCTAGGAATTTCCCTGACGAGACTCCGAACGCACACTTGTTCGGGTTGAGCCTCATATCATGCTTTCTCAGTACATCAAACGCTTTCTGTAGATCGGTAACATGGTCGGCCCCATGGATGCTCTTAACAAGCATATCATCAACATACACTTCCATGTTTCAGCCGATCTGCTCTTGAAAGACCTTGTTGACGAGTCGTTTATAGGTTGCACCGACATTCTTTAGTCCGAAGGGCATTGCCCTGTAGCAATAGAGCCCCTGATCGGTAACAAAGGAGGTCTTCGGGATATCGGGGGGAACATGCAGATATGATTATACCCGAAGAAGGCATCCATGAAGCTGAGGAGTTCATGGCCCGAAGTTGCTAATGAAGAACTTGCGGTTCGGATCTTGCTCGGAGAAGAGCACTTCCTCCAATTCATCCACCGGCTCGGACGTTGGTCGGATGCTCTCTTGGGGAATTTCAAGAGTCTCGAGGGAGAGGACTAGACCCCCGGTGGAGTTCATGTAACATTTGCGGGCCATCTCTTGACTACCTCTCACTTCCCCTACTCCTGCCCTGGTGGGGAACTTCATCTTGAGGTGATAAGCGAAGGGACGGCTTCTAGAGCAGCTAGGTCAGGTCGACCTAGAATTACATTATACGCAGCTAGGACGTCGACGACCATAAAGTCCATCGGCTCCGTTCGGGTAGTAGGAATTTTTCCAGCAGTTACGTCGACGGTGATTACCCCTTCGATAGTCACTGGCACTCCCGTGAACCCATGGAGCGTGTAGCCAGCTGGCTTGAGCCTGTCCCGTGATAGCTTGAGTCCTCGGAAAGCTGTGAGGAAGAGGATGTTAACGGAGCTACCATTTTCCACCAGAATCCTCTCCACTTTAAAATTCGCCATATGGAGGTTGATTACAATTGCGTCACAATGGGGGGTTCGGACACCCTCAAGGTCTTCATCTGAAATAGTGACAGGTACTCCAAGGCCTTTAGGGGGAGGTGTGTCGTGAACCGAATTGACTTCTCGTATAAAAGCCTTCCGAGAAGAGTTGGAGGTGCCTCCCATGGGGCCTCCGTGAATAAGATGTAGGATACGCTCCTATTCAAATTCGGGAGTCTCGTCGCGTCGTTCAGGATGCTTGTTAGCCCCCCTGTGGGGAGGAGGAAGATCAATTCGGTCTTTTCTCACAAATTTAGCCAGCTGCCCCCTCTGGATGAGGGCCTCAATTTCGTTCTTCAAAGCCAGACAGTCATTGGTGTCGTGACCATGGACCCGGTGATAACGGCACCACTTCTCTTTGTCCCTCTTCTTGCTAGGGGTATTCATCTTCGGGGCAGGAGGTATGACCCCTTCCTTCTCAACTTCCATGAGAATAGTGGAAATGTTGGCGTTAAGAGGAGTGAATTTCTCGAATCTGGGAGGAGGGCGGCGCTGGCCACCGTTGTCTTTCTGGAGCTTCTTGGCTCCTTCTTCTTCAGCTGCCTTTCTTTTGGTCCCAGAGGAAGGCCCCTAAAAAGTGGGGCGGTGCTCAGCTTCCTCAGCCCGAATATACTTCTCGCTTCTGAGAAGGAGGTCGGAGAAGTTCTGCGGGGGCTTCTTGGCGAGGGAGGACCAAAGGCTTGAGTTAAGAACATTTGACTGGAAGGCTGCTGCAGCGACCGACTGGTCGAGGGAAGCGATAGACCTAGCTTCCGCGGTGAACCTTTTTCACGTAGTTTCTGAGCTTCTCACCCTTCTTTTGGTTGAGGTAGAGTAGCGAAATGCTAGTCTTCTCTGTGCGGCGGCTACTCACAAAGTGGGTGACGAAGAGGGTCTCAAATTGCTCAAAGAAGAATATGGAGGATGGGGCAAGGCGAGAGTACCACTCCCGAGCCGGACCTTTGAGAGTGGCCGGGAAGGTTTTGCACAAAAGAGCATCGGAAGCTTGGTGTATTAGCATGAGGGTCTTAAATCTTTCGATGTGGTCCACGGGGTCTGACTCCCCAGAGTAAGTCTCGAACTGTGGGGGCTTGAAGCCTATAGGAACGGGCGCCTCCATGATTGTCCGAGAGAAGGGAGGTCGGCTTGGGCGGAGGGTCCTCCCTCTGAGCTCCTCTTCCTTGTCTAGCTGACCCAGGTGCCTCTCCATCTCGTGGAGACGACGGTAGACGGTGTCATCCCTTTGACGGTAGCCAAACGGGCCTCTGGACTCGTCTTCGTACGAAGGGGAGCGAGGGCTACGGCAACGGTAGCTCCGGGAGTGGCGAGGACTAGGAATGTGATGGTGGTTGCTAGGAGCTGGGGGAGGAGTTAGGGACCGATGACGAGGACTTTGGACCAGAGGAGGAGTGGGGCCCTCTGAGCATTGTCGTTGTTGGGTCGGAGATTGAGGGCTTGCAAGATAGTTGCTTGGAATTACTGGAACTCGGCACGGGTGATGGGTGTGTCATAATTCCTCGGTGGTTGCCGACCAACAGAAGAATGAGGTCTTATCCTATGGTGCCCAGGGGACTCTCTTCGCCCTCTGCGAGGAGGGGACCTTCTGTAGTCTCGGCGATGAGGAGATCGCTCATTTGGGCGTTGTTGGGGGGAGTCTCCCTCTCGGGCCTGCCTTTCATCCAAACGGCAGCGAAGATCCTCTTCTTTCTGCCGATTGTTGAGGGTGTTGCGGAGGTGGTAGGAGGCTCGAGGATTGTGAGATGCCATGGAATCGGTAGAGGGGTTGTGCACGGAGACGTGGTCATGTTGGGGAGGGTTTTTCTGAGGATTTGGACGGGAGCCCCCTGCGCCGGCATTCTGAGGCCTGGTTTGACCGCGAGGGGGTTGAAGATTCTGAGGAGGAGGTTGGTCCTGCTGCGGGGCCTGATTAGGTTGAGGAGAGGGTCCTGTTGGCTGGACGGTTTGAAGGGGGATCTCCTGTTGTGGTTGAGGAGGAGTAGGTCAACGGTTGGACCCTTTGGATCTTAGTCTCTTGGGAGGCATGGTTGGAGAAGATCTGACCGACGAGAAGATGAAGGGCTGCTATTCATGGTTTCCCACAGACGGCGTCAATCTCGTTACTGCTAAATCTGATGTGGGGGTAAACAGATAGTATTTGTGGATTCTTAGGAAAACTGAATAATCAAACCTTAACCTTTTCCGCCGGAGTTTGACCGTTGACTCCCGCCGTTCACCTGCAAAAAGTGTGAGACACCGGGGTTGATCCCAGCGACTCACCCTCCGACGCTCAAGTCAGTAATCAGAGAAGATTATGAAAGAGCGTAAACTGGCAAAAGATTGATTACCTCTTATTGGTGGTGGATGGGGGGGTATTTATAGCCGCCTTTGGGATCAAATTAGGAATGAAATCCCTAATTCCTAGTGAAAAGATAGATGTGAATCAGGGCCGTTGATTAGGATTAATCAGAAACCCTAATTCTATCCTGCTGGACCGGGTTTGCTGCGGGTTGGAATCCGCACCCAGTTGAGATGGATCCATTCACGGGCTATTGGGTCTCTGGAGAGAAGACCCAGTACCAACTTCAGACCCGTTTATAGGTGAAATTACCATTTTACCCCTGAGCTTTAAGATTCGTGCCCGATTTGGACGGTTCCGATTTAACCCTATTTTTAGCCATATCAGGTGTATAGTTGGAGTTGATGGATCTTCAAAAAGAAATATTTCAAGAATATTGCTTTTGAAGGCCTCCATTGGAGATGCTCTAAAACTACTTCTTCTCTTTTCTTTTTTTTTAGCAAGTGACCTAATAGTCTACCAGTTAGTCTCTCCCTACTAAATTTGGGGGGGGGGGGGGGGGGGGGGGGGGGGGGGGGGGGGGGGGGGGGGGGGGGGGGGGGTTACTTGTTTAGTAACAATCCGTTATTATGGAATAAAAGTGTGTATGTGTATAACTACAACCTTGTGCAAAAGAAGTAGCAATAACCTAACTTTATTAGAAAACCCAGAACATTCTTTGATTTTCACTTAATTATTAGCCCACTACATTTTATTAGAGTTTACTATGTATATATATAACAAAGATTAGTGGGATTTTTTTACCAAACTATCCCACTATTTTTAAGTCCCTATTCAAAAATTTGATACCAAAAAATCTCTATCGCTAACTCAGTTAGCGCCCCTAGTAATTTTCTTCACGCTATCTCAGTTAGCGTGTGCTAGGGGATAACACTTTTCCCCTCAAATAGGGGTGTGCAAAAAAACTCACCAAATATAGACACACTAACTCTGTTAGCGTGCCTATTTAAACCACTCACGCTAACAGGGTTAGCGTGATAGGTGGACAGAAGGGGAGACTACTCCTCAAGTAGGGGTGTAGTCAAAAAAACCCAAGTATAGACATGCTAACCCTGTTAGCGTGCCTTTTTATACCAGGCGTGCTAACCGGGTTAGCGATTCTCGATGGAGATCATGTTAAATAAAGCTCGCTATCTCACTCTCATCTCACTTCTCCTCACTTCGAAAACCCAAATCAGACAAGTTTAAACCCAAACCCCCAAACCCTAATCTCCGATTTTGCCCTCTACCCATCACAATCTCTCGAAAATTTCGGTGGAATCTCTTCATCACTCCCAAAACACTCATCTGAATCAATAATTTCCCCAAAAAATGCCTATTTAACCCATATACCCTTTTCCCTAAATTTTCAAAAGGAGAAGATCGGTAGTCGAGCAGTCGACTTCGAACATTCCACCCTACAATCGTTTGTAAGTGTTCGTAACTTATGCTATATAACTTTTGCGATTTTGGGTCTAGGGTTGGATTTGCAATGTTGAGTTCATTTGTGTATGTACGTGTAAAATTTATTAAAACGGGCAATGCACGTGTTAAATTTAGGTTGTGTAATTAATAAAAATTAAACCAATATTAAGTAAGTCTACGTCGTACTAATTGTATTTGTTGAAATTAACCTATAGTTCACAATGCATGAGTGGGATATCCGATGATAGTAACATTGTCATATAATTCACTACATTGAGTAATTGAGGGTAGCCTTGTCTATACATCGAGTAGTTTCGTGCCAATGTGACCTTTTGAGTAATATTGTTTTATATTTAATATTTGGAAATTATACATTGTTAATTGTATAATTAATTTATAGCTATTTTAAGTTAAATTTTTTAACATATATTATCAAACATGTAGGATTCAATTTGATATAACATATGGTACAAACAATGGGTAATCCCGAAGAAGGGAGTAGTAGTAGACCTCCAACAACCCGGAAAAGTCCACGGACATGTCATGGATAACCTCCCAAAAAAAACTCACCGTGGTGGACAGAGGTGTACCAATGTAAGATGATTTGACATTAATTTCATACGTTTAATTTTAACATCAAGAAAATTATAAATTTATATGTTGAATTTCAACTTTTTTTTTGTATAGGATGAGGCCAGTCCTTCTTCTTCTCCGGCAACTCAAATGGGCCCGTCTCCTCCTCCTCCAGGTCAACCTGGCCTTTCCTCTCCATCTATTCAGTCGGGACCATCTTCTTCCTCATATGTTCCTCCGATGATTCCCGGTCCGATAGACCCGAAGCTTTTGACTTTACAAAGTCAGCATCGCTCTAAAGCCATTTGGGAAGGAAATTCTTTGGAGTGTAGTTTTCGGGGGCACGTCACGTTAGGATGCATCCCTGTATACATGAGATATTACAGCAATGTGGGTTATACGGCATCGGGTTGATGAGCTCCATTAAGGCCGACCAATTAATCCTTATTAACAGCCCTTCTCTAGAGATGGCGTCCCAAAACACATAGTTTTCACTTGGCGGTCGGCAAGATGACAGTGACACTGCAAGATGTTGTTGTAATAATGAGTCTGCCAATTGATGGACTGGTCGTCTTCTTCTTCCTCGTCTTCATTTTGTAATCCCTCTTCAAGTTCATCATCTGTTTCTTCGTCTTCTTCTTCATCATTGACTAAATCATTATTAACGGTAGCATTTTCAAATATCCCAAAAACAATGGTATTCGGACCGAAATCATTAATCAAACTTGGTTGATGTGGCAATTCAAATTTAGTAGGATCCGGGCTTGTAGTATTTGTAAACGTGTCTTCTTGTGAGGACGGTGGGATTGCATGGGATGTTTGAACTGGATTTGAAATGATCTTATGGATCGGCACTTCAAGTGCGGAGCTTGAACAAGGGTTAGCATGTGGTTGGACATTAACATTTTCGGTTTGCTGAATATATAGCTCTAATGCAGACCAACTAAAATTCGGATCAAGTATTCTACCAATCATGAACATCAGTGAGTTTTTGTTTCCTACGGGCACAACCATAAAATATTGACCATCACCTTTTCCCGCTGCATAACGTGCTAAAATTTTAAAATTCCATCGCTCTCTATCCAAATTAGTAACCTTATAAACCTTCTCAACAAGTTCTTCCATTGTGATTGTACGGGGTACCCAAATTATTTCGGGATCAATGGCACTATAACAACAACCTATTTTTGGGTCACGGATAATTTCACCACCAAAATAAAGCCAAATAAGAATATCGTAATCCATACCTATACATATTTATAAAAAAAATAATCATTATCTACTAAACAAAATATATTCGATAAAATGATATACAAATCATACCTTGAAATTAATTATCAGAAAAGATGAGCAATTTCGAGCTTCGAGAAGACGGCGTAGTGAATGGGTTGATAACAAATCCGCTATGTAAATCCTCAAACAAAGAAAAGCCCAAACATGGATTTAGGGTTTTCAAAGTGGGAGGAGATATGAATGAGAGAGAAGAAGATGATGAATGTGAGAGAAGAAGAAGAAGATCCTTTAAGATTTTGTAGAGTATTTTTTAGTAAGATCTACAATTGTGATGCTAAGATTTTGGAGTTGGGTTCCGAAATTGGGGGAGAAAGAGAAGAGAGAGAGACACTATAGATATAATGAGACAGAGTCAGCGATTGTGATTTAATAGGGTCCCAAACGACATAGCACGCTAACCCGGTTAGCGCTCCTGGTATAAAGAGGTGCGCTAATGGGGTTAGCGTGTCTGTACTTGGGTTTTTTTTGCTGTCCACCTATCACGCTAACCCCGTTAGCGTAAGTGGTTTAAATCGGCACGCTAACTCCTATATTTGATGAGTTTTTTTTTTTGCACACCCCCATTTGAGGAGAAAAGTCGTATCCCCTAGCATACGCTAATTGAGATAGCGCGAAGAAAATTACTAGGGGTGCTAACTCGGTTAGCGACAGAGATTTTTTTGTATTAAACTTTCGAACAGGGACAGTTTGGTACATACTTAAAAAAAGTGGGATAGTTTGGTAAAAAAATTAGAATAGTGGGGGGTTACATGTTGGTGCTTTTCATTTTGAATTTTATCATGTGTGTAGAAGAACCCACTTAATCAAGTCATGGATAAATGTATTAAGTTGTTTAGGGTGCTTCTAAAAAATAAATAAATAAATAAATAAATAAAATTAGTAATTTATATGTGTGATGCATGTCGTAATAAATATTTTCATTAAAAAGTAAACACTCCTACATAGCCTTGAACCTGAGACCTCCTTCATGTTAGTTATGTACGCACAATACACGTAAGTTGGTATGTTTACAAACGACAACTCCAACTCTCCCATTATATTATACTAGTAAATTACACATGTGATGCACGTCTTAATGTATATATATTTTTTAAAGTAAAAATTCCGACGTAGTTTGGCCTCGAACCTGAGACCTCTTTTATATTAGTTCTGCACAAACAATACATATAAGTTTGTAGATTTACAAATGATACTCCAACTCTCCGAAATAGTTACTGGTAATTTACACAAGCGATGCACGTCTTAATAAATATATATTTTTTAAAGTAAAAAATTCAACATAGTCTGGCCTTGAACTTGAGACATCTTTTATATTAGTTATGTACGAACAATGCACACAAGTTGGTAGATGTGCAAACGAAAACTCCAACTCTCCCGTTATAATAGTTACTAGTAATCTGCACGTTCTAATAAAAAAAAATTCTATAAAGTAAATAATAAGACGTAATCTGGCATCGAACCTGAGACCTCCCTTTACTCATACATACTCTTTACAAATTACCTCTACTCAAACTTCTATTTTATTTGAGTGAAACTTTTGTAAATAAGTATTTCATAAATAAATTTGAACTTTGAGAGTATTATGGTAACTAACAACAGTTGAGTAAAGAAATGGTTAATATAACTTCTACTTAAAAATAAATGATTGAGATTATTTATTGTCTACAAATGACAACCTCAACACTCACATTATAATATTAGAGATTAGAGATTGATTAAACATGCGTAACTTCTAAAGCAAAGTTAAGGTTTATTAAAATAAATAATAACTAACTAACATAGATAGGTGATATTGTCCGAAAGAAAAGAAACCATCCTTATATATATATATATAGAGAGAGAGAGAGAGAGAGATCTTCGGTTGCACACTACTTTGGTGAGCACTCCGTGACCCTCACGAACTAGAGACCCTATGAAAAATTCGAACCGCTCATATTGTTCTATATGCATTAGATAGCCTAACAATAAAAAATCAAGTAATTTGAAGTTCATTTGCCCATGATTTACATCATCAAAAAATGGTATGGCTGAAAATTCTAACAACATGATGGATGAGCAAATGAACTTCAAATTACTTGATTTTTTATTGTTAGGCTATGTAAGGCATATAGAACAATATGAGCGGTTCGGATTTTTCATAGGGTCTCTAATTCGTGAGTGCTCACGGAGTGCTCACCAAAAGTAGTGTGCAACCGAAGGGGGCTCTATATATATATATAATAAATTACAAAGAAAGCTATCAAGTGGTTCACAATCAATCCACCCTAAAATCAAAGGCCTAGTTCAAACCTCACAAAACATATTTTCCCTCCAAAATTTTAAATCCCAAAACCAAATCCCCCCCCCCCCCCCCCCCCCCAAAACTAAAAAACTTATTACTTTATTACTATCTCTCTCTTCTCTCTTCACTTTTTTCATATTTCTCTCTTTCTCTCTCTCCCTATCTCTCTCTCCCATTCTTTCTATATTTACATAGAAATTTAAGATTTTCAGAATTTTAATGTTTTTTTTGCACATGTTATATTGAAAATAGTAAATATCTCTTCAACTCCACACTTAAAGTTCTAAGAAGTTAGATTTTATACCCTCATTTATAATAATTTTTCAACATATACTAATAGAAACATGGACTTTTATTTACAACTAATTATTGTCATACTATTCAAACTTGAGCTATATAATTGTTGTTTTACTGTTTACAGGCTTTTCGTGTTTTGTATCGTTTTGAAGACGTGCCGTAGGCACGTGCCCACGGGAAAATCTAGTATATATATATATAGGGAAAGCTTCGGTTGAGCACTACGCTAGTGCTCACTGCGTGAACACTAAGGCTTCGGGCGTTCATATCGAAAATCTGAACCGTTCACGTTGATATATATATAGGGAAAGCTTCGGTTGAGCACTACTGTAGTGCTCACCGCGTGAACACTAGGGCTTCGGGCGTTCATATCGAAAATCCGAACCATTCTATGTAAAATCAAATCATTTGAAATTCATTTGCTCATCCATCATGTGACTATAAAAACAATGATTTTCAGCCATACAATTTTGTAACACTGATGGATGGGCAAATGAATTTCAAATGATTTGATTTTACATATTTAGACTAATTCAGATGTGTAGATCAATGTGAACGGTTCGGATTTTTGATATGAACGCCCGAAGCCCTAGTGTTCACGCGGTGAGCACTAGAGTAGTGCTCAACCGAAGCTTTCCCTATATATATATATATATATATATATATATATATATATATATATATATAGACACACACACACCGAGTGACGTTTTGCTGCAGTCGTTGAGTGCTATTTTTTTATAAAAGGTGCGACGGCACTTCAAGTGCCGTCCGAAGGAAAAATTCGTCCTCGAAGTGCAAATAAAAAATTACAAATTTTTTAAAAAAAAAAATCAGAATTTACGAAAAAATTACAAAAAATTACAATAAAAGTACAAAAAAATACAAAAAATACAAAAAATTGCATATCACCCCTACAGGGTGGGACGGCACTTCAAGTGCCGTCCGAGGGATAGGTTGGTTTTTTTGGGTTTTTTTTATTAGGAAATTAAATTTTTTTTGTGTGAGACGACACTTCAAGTGTCGTCCGACCATTAAATTTTATTTTTTTTTGTGCGACGGCACTTCGTCGCACTTGAAGTGCCGTCTGATAATTAAAAAAAAAATTGGTGTGACGGCACTTGAAGTTTCGTCTCTCATATATGCATATTTCTCATTTTCTCTTTCATTTGTGGCAAACTCCTGTAGCGAATTATGCATATTTGGCCAACGACTACAGCGCTGTTTTTGACCAATTATGCATATTTAGCAAACGACTACAGATGCTCTTAGCATTCCCATTTCTTCTCCATCCTTATATCTCGCACTACAATCCTCTCTTTGTCTCTCCATCTTCTCTCTTGGTGCACCTCACCACCACTGCTCATCACCACTGCTCATGCTCCCTATTTCTGTTGGATATATACACTGCTCATCACCACTGCTCATGCTCCCTATTTCTGTTGGATATATATATATATATATATATATATATATATATATATATATATATATATATATATATATTCACTATATGAATAATATTATGTGTAATATTATTCTATGGGTAACACGTGTGTTACACGCACTAATTGTATAGATATCAGAACGCGGATTAAGTGGGTTGAGAACCGAGTAACCAAACCAGTATTTATCTTATAAATACTGCTTTGTGATAGTAGTCTAGGTATTCCAATCTTGATACCTAGGGTAAATATCTCAAGCACCTTAGCCTAGAATATTAACTCTAATTTCTATTGTTATAATCTCTCATAATCTCTAACAAATTCCACCTAGGAAAAGTATCTCGCTTTCTCCACATTGTTGTTGTTGTCACATTACAACTATTTTATTTCCACTAGCACCTTTAAGAGCATCTGTAGTCGTTTGCTAAAAATGCATAATATGCATATTTTTGCAAAAAATGCGCTACAGTCGTTTGCTAAATATGTATATTTTGCATATTTTGCGACAGTAGATTGCTATAAATGAGAGCGAACATGAGAATTATGCATAATTTAAACGACGCAATTTCGAGTTCCGTCGCTCTAAAAAAATATTAATTTAATCGTCAGGCGCAACTTCTCTTTGCGTCCCTCCCAAAAAAATAATTTTTCGTAAAAAAAAATTTCGGAAAACCCCCCGGACGCAACTCCAAGTTGCGTCCGTCACTTCCGGATTTGTCAGACCTCAACTTGTTTTTTTTCCTCTTCCGATGCAATATGAAGTTGCGTCTATGAATTAAAAAATAATTAAATTCCTTCAACGCAACTTCATGATCCGTCTGATCTTAGATTTTTATTATTTTAAATTAAATTGATAAAAAATATCATTCGACGACTGCAACAAATAACCAAATGCTATATATATTTATATATTTATGCATTTTTTAAACAATGACTACCGTAGAAGTGAAAGGATATGTGATAAGCTACATTACTTAATAAGAAATGTAGGTTTCAAGCACATGCTGTCAGTAACGTTTTTTATACTTCATTTCCACGATTTAAAGTGCTGTAAGACTTTTTTTTTCATTGGTCTATTTTTTTTAATAATATGATATAAGACATTACGTAAAATATAATACCTACAAAAGGTATAAAACAAACTAGAAAACTCATGTGCTAGCTCTAAGGCCTAGCGCACGACAAGCAAGATCCAGATCTAAATATAAGAAATTTAGAGCATCCACAGTCGTCATTGTGTAAATTATGCATATATGGATAAATGCATATTGTATTTGGCTATTGTGCTGCAGTTGTCGAAATGCTATTTTTTACCAATTTAATTTAAAATAATAAAAATCTCAGAGCAGACGGACGAAAAAAAATCCAAAATAGACGGACGCAATTTAATGTTGTGTCGGAAGAGGGGGAAAAAATCAAAAAAATGGTCAGACGCAACTTCATGTTGCGCCCGACATTTTTTTGGGGATTTTTTTAGTTTAACAAAAAAAAATCAAAAAATTGGTCAGATGACATTTTTTTGATTTTTTTTTTCTTTATAGAGTTTTTTTTTATTACGGTTAATTATTTTTTTTATAACGGTTAATTATTTTTTTTCTTGACGGGCGCAATGTGAAGTTGCGTCCGAGGAATAAAAAATAAAAAAAAATTCGTCGGACACAACTTCATGTTGCGTCCTGTATAATATACATAATTCTCATATTCACTCTCATTTATAGCAATCTACTGTAGCAAAATATGCAAAATATGCAATGATTTTTTTGACAAAATATACATATTATGCATATTTAGCAGACAACTACAGATGCTCTTATGGCTACTTAATAGCCTAAAGTTTTTAGATTGAAACCTAATCATTGTGGGGGCTTCACCATATTTTCATGTTACTCAATAGTATAAAATTTTAAAAATACATCAAATAAAATGGAAGGGAAAATCAAGAAACTCTCTAACATTTGCATTCTAACTAGAAAAATGATGAAATTGCCATTTTAAAAAATTCGAATATCATATGCCCTTAGTAGAATAGGGAGTTTATTGATCAGAAAATAACAGAAAATAACAGTATGGGGTTCATTAATTTAAAATTCAAAAGTAATGAGATTTTTAATTTTTTCTCAAATGGGCTGTTTGTTTTAAGAGAACAAGCTTAGAGCATCTCCAACCATGCTAGCTATTTTAACTGGCTAGAATAGCCAGAATGGAGAGCAATTGGATAATTTGGCTAGCCAAAAAAATTTCCACTCCATCCATACTAGCTATTTTAGATAATTATAGATATTTTAAAGCCCAAAAACTACCAAACCCAAAAAAAAACCCAAGCAAATTAAACTGAATCCTCAAAAAAAATCAAACCCAGATTAAATGAAATCCAATCCAGATTAAAAAAATCAAACCTATATCTGAGTTCGCAGATCTCAGTTCAAAATCATATCGCGAAATCAAACCCAGATCAAATCGAAATCCAGATCGCGAAATAAATATGGAAATCCAATCTGGCGATTTTTTTATGGAAATCCAATCGCGAAATTTTTTTATTGAAATCCAATCGCGATTTTTTTATGGAAATCCAATCACGATTTATTTATGGAAATCCAAATCGCGATTTTTTTATGGAAATCCAGATCGCGATTTTTTTTTTTTTTTTTGAGTTTGGCGAGTGCTTTAGCGAGCAATACAAACTCGCCAGATCTGGCGAGTGAATATGATATTTCTATTTTGGCGAGTGCTTTGGCGAGTCCCGTTGGAGCAGATTTTTATCTCTAAACAAGCTATTTTGGCTAAAATTGAGAAATAGCTAGCGTGGTTGGAGATGGTCTTAGAGATCAAAAAAATATATTTCCGTGACACATTTAGATTTTAATTTATGTTGTTTGTTTTACTTGAAAATAAGAAGGAAAACTAAAAAGAATTCAGTTTTTTGTTTGGATGTCACTTAAAAAGTTAGAAAATATTTGTTGCAATTACTTTTTCCTTTTTTAGGAGAGAAGTTAGATAAAAAACCGTTTTAAAATACCCACTTTAGGAATTTCAACGTAAGCTGAGCTCGAACCTGAGACTGTATTTATATTAGTTATGTACGAGCGATGTACATGTTTGTTTGTCTACAAATTACAATCTCAACTCTCCCATTATAATATTAGAGATATAGTATAGAGATTAGTATAATGCACGCCTACAAAAAATATACCTATCAAATTACATGAATATACATTGAATAAGAAAGGAAATAGTTTATATTTGAATGGTTTGATTTGGGCTACACGTGCGGTGCACGCTTATATTTGTTATATATAGTTTGGACGTGTATTGCATGTGTTTGTTTGGTTACAAAGTTAAGATTTGTTTGGTTACAAACCCCAGCCCTCCCATTATAATAGTTACTAGTGATTTAAATGTGTGATGCACGTCTTTATAAATATATATTTTTTAAAGTAAAAATTCCAACGTTGTCTAGCATCAAACCTAAGATCTTCTTTATATTAGTAATGCACGTGCATTACACGTTTTTTTTGTTGGTTACAATGCACATGTTCGTTTGGTTACACAACCCCAACTCTCCAATTAAAATATTAGATTGGATTAGATTATAGATTAAAGATGGGTCACAAAATCTTTTAAAATATTTTTTTTACATATTTTCTTGTGTTTTCCTCTCATTTTAAAAGGAAACCAATTTTTCATATTATTTTCTTATTGACTTTTCTTTTCAAAGAAAGACAATAAAATTTATTTTAATTTATTTTAAATTGTTTGGAAGAAGGAACTTGGATATCTGTGTCTTGATAAAGGTTTTAAAAAAACGAGGATAAACTTGATGGCTCAATTTGATTTTAGATTTGCTTAAAAAAATTGTCGGTGATTCTCCGTAGGGATCTGGGAAGATTATGTATCTAGATTCTAATATAGAAAAACAATCGATTTTCAACATCCCTAGCTCTCTGCCCCCAAAGCCCTAGATCCTTCCCTGAGTTCCTACTAATCTCTCTCGCCTCCTTCCTATCTCGGATCCCCTTACCCTAGACTCCCCTTGATTCTCCTACTAATCTCTCTCGCCTCCTTCCTATCCCAGTTCCCCTTACCCTAGACTCCTTTCTTCTCTTCCTTTTCTAGATTTTGGACTTGATTTCCTTTATCTCCGAGATCCCCTTATTCTCCCTTGATTCCACTAAAACCCCTCTTCTTCCTCTCTTTGATTTCATTATTTCTTCTGCCTCCTTGACCTTGACCTTCTTACCCTCTCCCTTACTAGCCCTTATTTTTCTCTCTCTTCTCCGGTCTCTTTCCTTCCCTATTTGCAGGGTGTCTCTTTGGCTTTTTTCCCTTCGTTTTCTCCGGATCTCGTCCATCTCCTCTCTTTCTCCTTTCTTTAGGCTGTTGTCCCGTGGGATCTATCCGCATACTCCTCGGATCGGTGGGATCTGTCTGTGTTCTCCTCGGATCTGTGGGAGCTGGACCTTTTCGCACCGGTGGTGTGGTACTAGTTCTGAGCTGCGTCCTCTTTGCAGTACTGAGTTGTGCTTCTCTTCGCCCCTGGTCTCGACTAGCAAAGCTAGGGCTTTTCTTCTGTTGGGTAAGCCTGTGTCCCTACTCTTAAATTTCTTTATTGTTTGGGCTTATTTCCCTTCGATCTCTTCTTTCAGGTTTTGTTCTTTTCATTTAATTTCGTTTTTAGCTGTGCTTTTCTGGTCTTCCTTCTTCTGGGGGATTTGATCTTTTTCCTGTTATTTCCTCCTTTTGTAGCCTCTACCTTCTTCCCATTTCACTTTCATCGTGTTCTTCAATGTCGCCTTTTATAAAATTCTTTTTTCTTTCTTTGATCGCTATTGTGTCGGTTTCTCCTGTGTTTTGTCTGTTTCGTTTCCTTCGCTTGCGTGTCTTGACTGGGCCTGGGCCTTTTCTATGGGTGAGTCTTGGGTTGAGGCTGTTAAAAGAAATAATTTTTAAAAAAAATTAAGTCACTACAGGCCCACATATTTTGACCGGCCCATGGTCGAGAACTTTCTGCATGTTCATTTGAGCGGGAAAGTGTGCGTCCTTTCACCTTCCTCCTTAATCTCATATCCTTCTCCTCATATCTCTTCTTCTCCCCCTCTCTGTTTTCGTTGTCTCCAACCGGGACATCTAAAAGTTTTTTGTCTTAACAAAATAAAATGCCTGTTCTGTGAGAAATTGGGACATTCGCGAAATCGATGTTACCCCCTTCAACATTTGCTTGGTTTCCCTATGGGCACTCCGATCTCGGACCAAGTTTTGGGAGCTCTTGACTTCCCTTCTCTTAAGGCTAAACTCCTGGAAATTCAAGCCCAAAAATCAAAGAAGGCTAAGATCTCAGAGTTTGCTGCACTTCTCCTCACCCCGCCTGCATCCCAAATGCTATATGATACCGTTGTCCCTGCCACCCACACGCCGACTGTGATAACTTCCTAACCTCCCCTGTGGCTACCAGCTCTTTCCTCTCCCCCCCGTACTCCGACTCTACTGACGGTCTTTTGCTCTCTTTCCCCTAAGCTGTTGGAAAAAAAAAAGCAAACCTTGAATGCTTCGGTGCGGTCACCATTAGCGGAGGTTCTTTACCGTTCTCTACCCTTGATGCGTTTATGTGCAATACTTGCAATTGTTCCAAATGGACTTGGTTTGTGAATGCTTGTTCGAATGATGATGTAGTCATCAAATGCCCCTCTTCCTCCATCCTGCAGGATTTGATTGCTACTAAGGATTTCTCTGTTGGTGCCATCAACCTAACCCTTCGTAAGTGGCCTTGTTTTGGTTCTCCTTTA
Source organism: Hemerocallis citrina (assembly GCA_017893485.1). Taxonomy (NCBI): domain Eukaryota; kingdom Viridiplantae; phylum Streptophyta; class Magnoliopsida; order Asparagales; family Asphodelaceae; genus Hemerocallis; species Hemerocallis citrina. The sequence continues at coordinate 285,330,592 of CM030360.1, read as the reverse complement.
CCGGTACTACAACTTAAGCCGACTAAAGTTTCCATTGTGGGTCTTCCCCCTTTCTGCGACTCCCCTCGCTGGGTTGCTGATCTGACAAAATGCATTGGTGACCTGATCTGTACCTCCTCGACCACTCTTCTTGCCTCTGGCTGCCTCCAAGTGGAGGCAGAATTTCTGTGCAGCACATCGGGTGATAGGGTTTCGTCTTACACACTGCGTCTTGATGATGCCTCTTTCCCAATTTCCATTTCCTACCATGAGATGCCCCTGGCTGCTCCAGTTCCTTTAGCTTTACCTGCACTTGCCTCTTTTGGTTTGGATGCTTCTGTGGCTCCTGGTGCTTTCATTGAGGGCTCTTCCTCCAAGCCTATCTCTAAGCAACGTTTCAATTTCAAGCCCAACCCTAAAGGGATGTCTCGTGGTGGAGCCGGGGACCTCTGGCTACTGCTAGATCACCTCTTAAACCCCCTAATTTGGTATGGATCAATCCGAACATTACCCCCCAAGGTTCTGTTGCTGGAGGGAAGTCTCTTTCCAAGCCAGCGCATACTGTCTCTGTTGCGGCTACCTCAAAACAGGCTGTGTCTGAGTCCTACTAGATCACCTCTTAAACCCCTTAATTTGGTATGGATCAATCCGAACATTGCTCCCCAAGGTTCTGTTGCTGGAGGGAAGTCTCCTTCCAAGCCAGCGCATACTGTCTCTGCTGCGGCTACCTCCAAACAGGCTGTGTTTGAGTCCTGACCAGACTGGAGCATTAATCCTCATTACTCTTCCGACTGGGATAAATATGTCTCTTCTCTTCAAGTAAAGTCAGCACCGAAGTCCTCTTCTCCTATGTCTTTATTTAAGGGCACTTCAGCCACTCCTAAAAATGATTCGAAGTCGTGGAGCGCTGCCGAGACTGGTTCGGTTCAGGATTTTAATGTTCCTTCCTCCACTTCTACCCTTCCCTCAGCGGATTGGATGGAGACAGACCATCTTCTTTCCGATGAAGCAAAGGAACTAGCGGTGCTTCCGACTGCCTCCAAGGTATCCATCTCTACTTTTGTTGCTTTGCGTGATTTTCATTTCGATCTTGTGGCTTTTTTTACATGCTTTCGTTACTGTTTTTTTTAAATTACCTACTGTTGGTAGTTTTTTTCTCCTTTTTTCGCTACTACGAGGCTTATGAATATTGTATTGCCACGGCACATTGGGCTAATGATGCTAGTGTTGTCAATAGCATTGCCCTTATTCCTAAGCCGTCCTTCTCCTCTAATTATCTTTCCCCTAGTCTCTCCCCTCTGTCTGATTCTAGCTTGGTCTCGGATAGTAGTTTCTTATTGGAACCTACAGTCTTGGAGGACTACGGTCCTAAGAAGCCCATTTCTCCTTCCCTCTCTCCCAAAAGAAAGCCCCCGAAGGCTAGAATCATTTCACCCATGATCCGTTCTAGCGCACGCTTACGTGCTAAAAACAATGCGCATTTAACGGCTGCCTCCAAAGCATCTCTTGCGGCCCAGGTTCGTAATTTGGAAATTCCCCCCATCCAGGCGGGTTCAAATTCCAAGGCAAATTGTAATGTTTTTGGGTCGGTTTACCAAATCCAGTTTGACTCTCTTTCGAACGAGGACATGTTGGATTTAACTTCTCGCATGGGGATCATTATTGATCCGTCCTGTGCTAATTTTTTGGATGAGATCAGGTCCTTAGAAGTTGCGAGAGCTGCTGAGTTTCAGTCTCATTATGATTAACGTCTTCTGGAATGTTCGCGGGTTATGTAGCACCCACAAAAAGGAAGCTATCCTCCAATTGATCTCTTCTATTCATTACGACTTAATTTCTATTCAAGAAACTAAGCTTGACTCCTTCTCTTCTGCTATCAGCCGATCCTTAGGGGTCATTTGATTTCTCAGTGGGTTAGCTTGGATGCTAATCACTTTTGCGGGGGTATCCTTCTGGGCTTCAAACCTTCTATATACAACCTTCTGTCGGTCTGAAGGCTCAAATTCTTTCTTGTTATTACCTTACATTGGATTGAATTTAACCATACCGTTACTATCTTGTCGCTCTATGGGCCTTCCACCGCTGAACTCCGTCAAGATATCCGGAACGAATTTTTGTCTTTTGTCGGTTGCATCTCTGGTTTGTGGATTTTTTGTGGCGATTTCAATGTTACTTGTTTCACTAACGAGAGATTGGGAAATGCTTCGCGACTCAGGGACTCCCATCGTTTTAATGATTCTATTCGCTCTCTTGAGCTTGTCGATCTTCCCATTAGTGGTATAGCATATACCTGGTCTAACATGAGGCTTTTACCCTCTATGGCAAAATTAGACCGTTTTTTGGTTTCTCATGATTGGATTTCCTTTTTTCATAACTGTAATGCCCCATTTTTTATTTTTATTTTTTAATCCAAAATCATTTCTTTCAATTTCTATGTCACTCTAAACATAAACTAAGATCGTTATATTTCAAATGAAATTTTGGCAGAGTTTCCTCTGTAATTTCTGCCCCGAAACACAAATAGCTTACGGAATTCTGCTCAAAATTCCGTAGCTTACAACATAGGCAATATAATCATGGGCTCCCCATACCAAAATGAGTAAAAACATACAGGCAATCAATATATATGCTCTGAGGGCCAAACTCATAATGGAATATCAAATATCAAATAAAAACCATTAATTTCTTTGAAAACGAGGTAAAAATTTTAGAAAAATCTTTGTAAAACATACCACAAGGCCCGGTACATCACAACGAGATGGGTACGGGTCACAAACACAACATACTACTCCACACTATACTCATCATCGACATTCATGTACTTATACATTCAAATTACAATTTAAACCACAAGTTTCACTATTCACATGCCTAATTTATACATAAATTTCAAAAATAATAATAAAGAAATTTGTTCAACTAAACTCCAAATCTCACCTCGTCACGACGGAGCACCTGCAACAATAAGGGATCTACGGTAGTCCTGGGACTCCCCTCCCCTCCCCCCCCCCCCCCCCCCCCCCCCCCCCCCCAAACACTAAGGGGTTAGCCATTTCTGATGTGAGTATAATTTAATGATTAAGCAAATAGATTAAACTTTATAAATAAAATAAAATAAACTTACGAATACCAAGATACTAAAATTCCATCTAAACTCTGAACATATAAACACCATAAATGTAGCTTTTCATCAAGTACTGTTTAGATCATCACATGTTTATATAAATACATATATACACATGCTCCAAATCTACTTCTCATAGTTTTGAAACCAATCGCAATTTAATCGCTTAACACGCAACACTTAAGCATTATACTAATATCACCTATAATTTTACTTTCCCGTATAGTTTTACATTCGCACATAAACTTTATTTTACAACCAACGACATAACACGGTTATACTGCACATATATAATTCTTCTACTTTTCATCCTTAATCACGTAATGCCACTTCCTCGTTTTCTTCATACTTATTCAATCACGTACTTCATTTACCAATCATTTTCATTTACAAGCTCACGGCTTATATTCTTTCCTACTTCTTAATTTATAAACTTTTCTTTCTCATTCTCATATTACATACATCACATTCGTACAAGCAATAATATCACCTTCATCTCCATAATATCTCACTACGGGTATTTATTTTTACCGCGATCCCTCCCATGTATTTCCTCTCATGATATCACATTCACAACACATGTTATCACATTCATTCAATCCCATAATATCATCAGTATCCATATCTTATAACACATATTTCGATTTACTTCACCCTTTTATTTTCAACCCACAATATTGGTATCATATCAATAACTCACCCATTCATCCTGAAAGTTGTGCCAAGGCAGGTAGTTCCCACTATTTCCACGGAAATAGCGGGCGAGTAGTTCCTTGACACACTTCCAAGGTGCATTAACTCATAACATACCGTATCTTACTTTAATAATCATTCTCATAATATCATTACTTCATGTTATCTATATTAGCACATACCCCCTTTACTTGTTCATTTGTATAACTCAACCACATTTTCTTTTACTTCTCATATTCATTTACATACATACTATATATACTTGCTCATCTCATTTCTTTACTTTCTCATTCTCATCTGTTCATGTTCATTCATTTTGCCAATAAAGCTGTATAAGTATCGCCATAAAAATTCGACAACATAAACGTGTATAACTCCATCGATTACACATAAACATACACATCATTGATATCATACCTGCGAATACATAACTCCATCCAAATACGATAATTATATTACTCCAACTCTATGGTTATATAACTATATTTATACCTCAGCTTTTATAAACATAACTTTAACCATATAGGTATTGTCAATATATTTATATATCTCTCTCCTGTAACACATCCATATCTAGCTTAATATAAACAGTCTCTGTAAGATAACATATCATCAATATCTTTACATACACATATTCTTTCAATACACATATACACATATATATTTTTGTCATTTTCAGTGCCCACACAACTGACCTCCTCGTACAACACAGGGATCTCTGTGTCTCCCCTCCCGTACATTTCAATCCCGTTAACCCACCATATCACCCAGATCTAGGTGTCCTAAGCATCTATCATTTGTGGGCTAGATTAAAAGTGCGGTTGTGCGCTTGTCCAACCAAGACTAAAGCCAGAAGGCTAGTCAAAAATAAAATATAACACGTGGATCGATGCTCACACAGAGTCTTACACGTCCGAGGCTACGTCTTCCTCCTGGCCCTATACCAGCGAGGGGAACTCCTGATCCCCAAATATAATTTGGGGAAATATATAACTCATGATCCCCAAATATAAAATTTGGGGCAATATAAATATAACTCATGTTCCCGGGTATATCCCGGGCCTGTGGGGTCTAGCCCAAACCCCTGGAAGATTGTGCGGCACTGCAATATTTAATTATCTCCTTTATATCTCCATATATATATATATATATATATATATATATATATATATATATATATATATATATATATATATATATCCATATATCTCTTATATAATATAACTCCATATATAAATATATCTCCTTTATAACATAACTCCTTTATAATATATCTCCATATATCACCTTTATAATATATCACCTTTATAATATATCTCTGTAGATCTCCTTTACAATATAACTCCTTTGTAAAATATCTCCATATACAAATATAGTTCCTTTATAACATAACTCCTTTATAATATAATTTCGCCTTTATAACATAACATGAAAGCATATAACTCTATTAAATTCATAAGCATACACAAGCCATTAATCTCACCGATATCATATAAAATTCTCATTTACCACCCACACGCCGCACTCACACCATATCCATTTCGCATCACATTATCATATCATATTTTACATATCATATTTACACACACCATACTTCCCATTTTATTACATTTATCATGAGATCACACATCATACATACACATACATTCACATACATATATCCGTATCAGAATCGATTCTCAAATCTGATCATTACAACCCCATAGCATATAGATATCTATCTACAAGCATCAACACACACTCCCATACATATATACTAATTTCTTACACCTCATAATTTACTCCGTATCATACTCATAAATTTTTCTATATTCAATATACTTCATACATCACACACAGCAAACTATATTTTAAAATTGTCATAGCACATTATGCACATAAAATAAAAGGACCATACCCGCTTGAGATCCCGTGACGACTCAAAACACCCCGTCACGCATCCGAAATCACTAACATCACCTATGAAGAAAGAGATTAATCAGACATATATACTTTCCTTTTTTATAAACCCAAAACCCTCACTTATATGCAATTTACAAATTCTTCAATAATTTACTAATTTCTTAACCCTAACATCAAAATGAACTACTAACCAACTCTATACTCCTTTACTAAGCAAAATAGATTAAAAGCATAAGAAAATACACAAATAAATTCAAAGAGATATACCTCCACTAATTTCTTTCTCCAAATCGACCCCACCATGAGCTAAAACACCCTTCAATTAGCCTTTCCCCCAATTTAATTTGAAAACCAAGGAGAATCGAAGCAGATTTGGGTAGGGAGAAATCGAACCGAAATGGATTTCGGTCGCTGGCTTTCGGCCGGGAAGAAAAACAAAGAAGGAAAGAAAGAAGGAGGAAGGGGGATGGTTTTTTTTAGAAATGTTAATAACATAAATATATAAATAAATGACTATTAACAAATAAGTCCCCAAATCTCTAAAATATTTCAAATAAACCCCAACTCTATATTTTAATAATACAAACAATACAAAATACATTAAAATTATCTCATAATAATCCTCCAAAATTTTAAAATAAAATAAATAATATTTCTTCACATAAAATCTTAACTCTTAGCTCCAATATATTAATAATGCCGATTCAACGCAACTAGCTACACCAATATCAATATTTAAAAATAAAATAAAATAAAATACACCTAAAATAATTCTCACTACTCTAAGGATATAAAACAGGTATTTTCGATATTTTAAAATTTGAGGTGCTACAATAACTCTTTAGTCCAAGCGCTTCCAAATCCCTGTTCCGACCATGTTCCGATTGCTCTCTACTCAAATTTCAATTTTCCCAAACCTTTAAAATTTCGGTTTGAAAAATTTTGGCTGAAAGATCAGATTTTTGTCAATCGGATTCTCCACTGTCTCTCCGCTAGTGTTGGGTCTTATGGCCTGGGGCGTATTTTACTTAAACTTCATTCCATTAAACATGGGTGTAAAGTTTGGTGAAAAGAAAGGTTCTCAAATTCCTTCATCCTCAAAAACTTCCTCTTCTCCTCTATTCATGATATTGATCATCGAGAAGAGTCTGGGACGATTAGCGATCATGATAGATATCATATATATGAGTTTAAAAAAGAGTGCAAGTACTTGCTTCAGCAAGATCACATCAAATGGGCTCAACGAGCGAAGGCCAATTGGCTTCTTCAGGGCGATGCTCACACGTCCTTCTTCCATAACTTTGCTTCTCATCGTCAACGTTGTAATCAAATCTCCTCAGTTGTCGATAATGATGCCCTTCTAACCTCAGATTCTGAGTTCCATTCCACATTTTCCTCTTATTTTAAAAACCTCTTGGGTTCCCAAGGTAACCGCTCCATACAGCTTTATTGGTTGCAACTGTATGGGGAGGAATCTCACGACTTATCGTCCCTCGAGGCTCCATTCTCTTTAGAGGAGATTCATCGGGCTGTCTTCTCTTTACGCAGTGATGCTGCGCCGGGGCCAGACGGTTTCCCAGCTTTTTTCTTTCAAAAATTTTGGGATCTGTTTAAGGATGACTTCCTTGCGATGTTCGGGGACCTTGATGTGAATATTTGCAAGTGTACAAAATCGCAACAAGTAGTATAGTTAAGTGAATAGAGTGTCGAACCCACATGGACTAATTATTTTATTGAGTATCGATATCACTAGATGAATCACTATTTGGAAGATCGAAATTTATAAAGAATTAAACAACTAAATTAATTTAATCTAAAGAGAACTAACTAAATTAATGAAGAGGAGCGGGATGTGAAATTTTTGTAATCTGTTAAGGGCAAAATTAATTCTAGGGCTTTTGACTTCACATAGTTGATCCCACACAATTTATAATTCCAAGTGACAAAAATTATTATTTTGCCAAGTTGTAGACCAAAATCCTCAAATTATTCAATGCTTTCGCTCGAACAACACCAAAAATATTTCCAACTAACAGTTTGTCATATCTCTATGCAAATTTAATTAATCGAAGACTCATTAAGTTCTTTGGATTTCTTAACGGTCATATTAATCGCGGTAAATCATCTCTAATTTTGCTCAATTAATGGTGTTTAATTTATAGTTCTAAATCACAAATTACATCTCGGTCTCTCCATGATCCAATAAATCATACAATCGTCTATCCACCAATTGTAGGCATTAAGAATAAAAATCAAACACACAACCATAGAAAAATAGAAAGATAATACAGAATTAAAATTGTGTTTTCAAAACTAGGCTATATCAAAACCTTAGAAAATTAAATTTAGTTCGTAATAACGTTGCAAATAACAAATTTGTTCATGGATTGCATAATGATATTTAGAAGAGAAGAAGAGAAGATATACTGATTTGTAAATAAAAAAATTGCAAATCGAGCGTTGCACAATATTCAGCCTCTCTGTGTCTTTCTTTCCCTCGAGTTATGTGTCCACGTGCGCAACAGAACCAACAGCGCTGACTTCCCAGACGTCACAGGAAAATGCGTCGCCACGTCAGCTCTGTCGCCGTCTGCTGTCACGTCGCCAGCTGTCGCCTGGGACACATGGGACCGCACGTCCCTGTCTCTCTCTGTCCCGTCTCGAGTCCCGAGCCACGCTGATGTGGCACCCCGGTTCTCGAGCCGCAGCACACGCCAGAGAACAGGAGAAGCCTCTTCTCTCTCCTTTTCGTCTTGTTCCGCACGTGAACACCGGAGCCCCTATCTCTGATCCTATTTCTTTTACTTTATTATTATTATTATTATTATTATTATTATTGTTGTTGTTGTTGTTGTTGTTTTGTAGCCGTCTCTTGGTGTCTTCGTTAAGCGCTCTCTTTTTCTCTTCATCTGTTGTTGTATTTATAGGAGTAGAAGATGTAGGAATTAGGGTTTTCTTTTGCAGAAAGAACCCTTCATCTTTATTTATTTGAAACACGTCCTGTAAATACAAATAAAATCAGGATTTAGAATTTAAAAATAAAATTTAAATTTAAATTAATTAGTTCAAATTAAACTAACTAATTTTCACATTAGCTCTATCAAAATCCTTTTAAATTTGTTTATTCTTTTTACACTCTATTGACAATTAAAATTGTACTTTCCTTCTCATATTGCCAAATTGTAAAAATTAAAATTCAACAAATCAATAAAAATAATAAATCAATAGTTTTGCTTTGTTTGTTGATTTTTACCAAAAATATTCACATTTTACATCAAAAATCTTATTTCTTCAAAAATACTTAATTAACTAAAATCTTACGGAAATAAGATGAATTAAACACAATATAGGCGAAAACAAGCGATTTTAATAGGTAAATGAGTACAAATATTTGTATATAAATTATACACATCAGACCTTTACTCTGGTCAGCTGTCTTTTGACCGTATTAATTACGCTCATATAGTCCTCATTCCCAAATTGGTAGGTGCTAATCAGGTCTCTGCCTTCAGCCAATTAGTCTCCTTAACTCTCTTTTTTAAAATTGTGATGAAAGTGTTGTCTAATCGTCTTAAACTCGTCATTTCCCCTTTGATTGGTTCGGCCCAGTCGAGTTTCATCCATGATAGATTCATTTTAGATAGTGTTGCCGTTGTGCAAGAAATTATCTCTGGTTGTCACCGCTCTAAATCGGAAGGGATTCTCTTAAAATTGGACATTGAGAAAGCTTATGACAAAGTCAACTGGGAGTTTCTCTTCGATATTTTTTTCACCGTGGTTTTGGTCCGAAATGGACCGCTAGGATTAAATCTAGCTTGTTGTTTGGTACATTCTAATTATCAATGGGTCCGAAGGGAAAAATTCAGGTGTAAAAGGGGTCTCCGTCAAGGTGACCCAATTTCTCCTCTCCTGTTCGCCCTGGTGACTGATGTTTTTAGTAAATTACTTCGTAATGCTTGGAGGGCTAATGTTATTGATGGTTTGGGTGGATTCCAAGGATTTCAAGGTGTGCTCAATCTACAATACGCGGATGACACTATCATTTTTGCTAAACCAAATGGGAACACCCTTCGAAACCTCAAACTCCTGCTTTATATTTTTTAGCGTGCTTCGGGCCTTTCCATCAATTTTAATAAAACGTCTGTTATTTGGCTCGGTGGATCCGACGAGCGTCAGCTCAAGGTGTCACAAATTTTTAATTGTGTGTCTAGTTCTTTTCCCATCACATACCTCGGCATCCCTCTGAGATGGTGAAAGGTGCATATAAGTGACTGGTCCCCTATGATCGATAAAGTGAAAAGGAGACTTAGTAATTGGTCTGGGCGGCATCTTTCTCGTGGTGGTAGATTGGTGCTTGTTAACTCGGTACTTTCTGCCATTCCTCTGTATATGATGTCCTTTTTCTACTTGCCTTCCTGGGTCATTAAACGCATTGATAAGATCCGTATAAATTTTTTCTGGTCCGGCACTCCAGATTATTGTGCCGGGAAAAACCTTTGTAAGTGGGACCTGGTTTGCAAATCCAAGTGCAAAGGCGGTCTGGGTATCCTTAATTTGAGACACCAAAACCTTGCCCTCCCGGGGAAATGGATTTGGAAGGAACTCAACCAACCGGACTTAGCCTGGGACAAAATTGTTTCTCACCACTACCATAGAAGACACAAAATCTGGGAACTTTCCTCCTTTGTGTCCCCTGCCACTTTCCCCTTTTGGAAGGGCATCTGGAAGATTGCGGACCTCTTCATATGTGGTGTGCGTAAACATTGTGGCAAATGATCGTCGGTCAAATTTTGGACCGATCTCTGGATTGATAACTTCAAGATCGCTTTTAATTTTCCTTTGTTGTATTCTCTGGCGCAGAATCCCAAGGCTACTGTGGATGAGTACTATACTCATGTTGGTAGTCGTAGGGAATGTCATATACCTTTTAAAACGGCGCTCCCTATTTTGCTCTTTCCCCAGTTTCGTAATCTACTGTCCTTATTGCGTTCCCACAATTGGTTACCCAGTGACGCCATCTCCTGGCGGTGGACTAGTTCGGGATTCTACTCTGTTAAATCCTGTTATAACTTCCTTAACTCTGGTGGAGTAGTTTCTCCCTATTACAAGCTCATTTGGAATAGCGTGGTGCCGCTTAAGGTTAAGATACTAGTTTGGCTTGCTATCCATGATAAACTGCTGACTGTTGATGTTCCGAACAAAAAGAATCTTGCTTGGGAGCAAAAATGTGCCTTGTGTTCTACCCATCACGAAGATAGGATGCACCCTTTTATGAATCGTCCTTTTATTCGTCCCCTTTGGGCGGTCTGTAAGAGAGCATAGAATGTACGCGGTATGCCATGTTGTTTCCCCTCATGGTGGTTGATCTGGGGGTCTAATCAGGTGAACCTTCCGGTGCGTGCTTCATGAGATTTATCCATGATGGCGTTAATCTGGATTGTTTGGAAAGAGAGGAACGATAGGATCTTCTTTAACTCTTATCGCTCTATTAATTCCCTTGTTGACGATCTTGTTTTCTTCACGAACTTTTGGACTTCAACGCTCAAACATGCAAAGTTATTAAATCTTCAACTTTACTATCTTCATAATGCTGTTTGTTTTTTCAATGTTCATGGTTTTCCTCTTTCTTTTGATTAATTTACTTTGTTTCGTCTCTTACTACTGTGCGTTTCCCCGTTAAGCCATTTCTATTGCGTTCTTTACCTTCTGTGTCTACTACTTACTACTTTTCCTCTTTGTTTTGTGCAGATTTGACTTTGGGAGACTCTTTTCTCCTCCTTTTGTTCTCCTTTTGTGCTGAATGCCTCCTGTCAGCCTAGGGGAGCCTGGACTCCCCTTGTTCAATCCTTGTTTTGTTGGTTTATGGTTTCACAGTGCTTGGTATGTGCGTTGTATGGTTTCTTTTGGTTTACAGGTTAGCGGGATGGCCTCTGCGCTATTTGGCAGTGCCGCTTTGTGGTTTGTTCTGTGGCTGTACCTTGCTTTCTTTTGCGTTTTGTTTTGTTTTTGGCTTCGTTTGGAGCTGATGGCTGACTTTAGCCCATTGTGATGTTTATGCAGAAGTTTACTTTATTTCTCTTTGCCTATTGTCTCTCCGTGGTCATGTTGTTTATGTTGTGGTTGTATTGACAGTTGTTGTGGCCTTAGTTTACGTGTTGGACATTGCAATTCCCTGGGTCTTTCAGTTATGTTTGCTGATCCTTTTTGGCCTTATGCCCTTTAAGCCAACGTCTGGCGGCGTTGTCTGGGGTGGCGGTGTTAATGGTCTCTTTATTTTCTTTGTTCTTTTGTTTCGTTCTCTGTGGCTGTGTTTTTGTGTAGGTGGTGGCCGTGGATGATGCCCGCCGAGTAGACCCTGTGGTTGTGGGTTTGCTTGCTGATGCCTAGGGGTGGGTTTGGTTTGAGAGGAGGCGGGTCAGCACTTGCTTGCTGCGTGTTTTGTTGGTTTCCAGCGTTTTTCCTCCAGGCTGGTCCTCTTCTTCGGTGGTGCCTCCAGGTGATGTTTCCTTGTTGTTGTCTGTGAGTTCTGGCTGAGCATCAGGCGTGACGGTGGTTGTTCTCCAACCCTGCTTTGCTGTCCTTTTGTCGCAGTCGATCTTTGGTGGCTGTAGCTACTATCTCAGTACTTTGCAGTTTTACTTTTGATCTGTATAGTTGAATTGTTTTTTTTTTGCCCGCATTTTCTGTCTTGTAAACTGTCTGTATTTTTTTGTGGTCTATTTATCCTTACTTGCTTGACCTTGTATCCTTTCGTGTTTAATTTATATTCGTTCGACTCTATCCTGTGTTATCAGAAAAAAAAAAATTTTTTTTTTTTAAAATTGTCGGTGTAAAAAGCAGTAATGATAATATCGGCTTAATCTAATCATCTTTTAACAATTAGAAGATACTAAGGGCAATAGCGAGGTCACCGGTGAAGACAGAGAGAGAGAGAGAGAGAGAGAGAGAGAATGGGGAAGATGATGTCGATGGCAGCCGACTCTGGATCTATGCAGCTAATCCTGTTGGGTCTCCTCCTCCTCATCGCCTCCTTCTACGCCGGAACTCTCTTCGGTTCCTCCTCTCCCTCCCCTTCTTCTGTCGTCCTCCAGTCCTCTTCCTTGAAAGGTACTTACATTCACATTCCTCACATGGTTTTTCAAGATTTTGTTGAACCCAACTCTATTAGTGCCCAAATCTAACTTAGTTGTTATAGGATTCAATTTGATGGTGGTTTCACTAAATAAGATCATGGATTTCTTTATTAGTTCATAGCCACTGAACCCAATATGTATAACAGCTGTGATTTCTGTTCATCTGAATTTAGCTTCAAGACAAGCAACATGGGTTGGACAGGTCGTATTCAGTGTCAAGTTGACTGAAACCTGTTTTTTTTCTTCTTCTCTTTAACTGAAAATTGGGGTGAAGAGGAAGTACTTTAGCAACTATACATCAACATCATCAAATAAACCATAAATAGCCGATGAAGATAGGTAACGTGAATGAAAACCCCGTGGTGCTCCCTAGGTTCCTCATCGGATCAGGAGTAACACCATTCATAATCAGTGTTACCAGAGAACAGTGTTACCAGGTTCTCAGTAGGGCTGCAATCGAGCCGAGTCGAGCCGAGTTTCTTGAGGCTCGAGCTCGGCTCGAGCTCGTTTCGAGCCGAGCTTTGACTGAGTTCGAGTCGAGTACTCGCGAGCTTAGCCTAATAATTACAAAACGTCCAAGCTTGAGCTCGGCTCGTTAAGCTGTCGAGCTCGATTTCGAGCTCGAGCTCGTCTCGAGTCGAGCTTTGACCGAGCTCGAGCCGAGTAGCTCGGATCGTTTGCAGCCCTAGTTCTCAGTATGTTTTGGTTCGTGGTACGGGTACAAGATTACAGTTCTTTACCTTGAGTGCTACACACTAGGGGGGGGGGGGAGGATAAGTTGTGACACTCATTTGATTAATATATATACATATGTGTGTGTGTGCATATTCTTTCAGATTGAAAACCAAGAGAAAATTAATATATAAATTAATTAGTTACCTCCATTGCTAAATATAAAAGTAACGATCGAATTAAATTCCATGACTAATTGTGGAGAATTCGAAAAGAAGTTGATGGGTTAATGAACAAAGGTGTTCATTTCTAAGATATTTGAAAAACCGTAGGCGGATCGCTAGTTTAAGATATCCGGACCGAGAACCCACCATAAATCGGATCGTGAGATCTAGATCGTGGTGCAGAGGGGGCTGGGAGAATCTAGTAACAATGGTCATATATAATAATTGCCTCGATATGATACACACGTTGAAAACCATGAGGCACTTGATCCTGCACACGAGGTAATAATCACCATAGACTTGATTTGGATTCACTGAAATTTTCTTCGAGATAATGTGCAAAAGATCATAAAATATATTTGTTAAGAGGATTTTGTTAAGTTAAATTTGGTTACTCTCCTTCGTACAGGTGTTATCAAAGTTTAGTTGGGAGTTTACCTTGATTGGACCCACTGTATCTAATATTTAAGTAGGGATTTCCATGTTTTTACATATACCTAACCATATTGAACTTATTAAGACATGTTCTGTTTAGACCTAGGCCATTGTGTGGTTAGGCAAATTGTTTTTGGATCGATTTGTGCCAAGCTGCATGACTATTTTCTACAGCTGCTATTGATTATTAAATATTTAAATACTACTAGGGTCTTATAGGTGAGATGCAGACTTTGCCTATACGAATTGTCCTTCTTGTAAATTTAGTATCACAGCATCATAGATTATTGACATTTTTTGAAGTATTGTATGTTTGATGAGGTAAGTTTAGTCTATGATTTTCATCAATTTAACGTCATGCAAATGCACATCGGTGTAAAGCGATTATTGTGGTTGCTTTATCTTGAGTTGGGCTTAAAATCCTTTTCCTGCACATAGCTTTACCAAGGGTCATCGCATCACATGTCAAATTGAAAACCATCTTGTCCTTCTTAATATCTCTAACCAAGTCCCTTTTCAAGTCTGCTCCTAGTTTTTTTGCTCCATTAATGTCATTCCTAATTGGCATCATAATTGGACCCTAATGCACATGCCAGACCATTTAAACTGGTTCTTGTGTGCTCAAAGACAACCTTTTTCTTATTCATCCACCTCACTATCCTGGTGTCTGCTATATTCATTCATTAGAAACTTTAGTTTCATAATTGCCCAACTTTCAAATGTATGACCGAAAACATATTTGTTCTGTTGATTTTTGGTGCAAGTCTATGGTGATAAGAAATGGCTCTACTTTTTCATCATCTGTGTGGTTGATCACATCAATATGACAACCATATACTTGTGCATGTGGTTTTTGTTATTTCGGTCATAGACAGGAACTTGCTTCACACTATAAAGTATTTTATGCTTCACACTAGTAAAAACATACTTGGAATTTGAAAAAGAAAACATGCGATGCACCTGCACTGAATCTTATATATTTGTTTTTGTCATTTGAAATTGTCATTCTTGTTCTTGTGTTTTTGTTTCCTGGATCTTACACATTTTCATTTTTTTCAGTTTCTACTGAATCAGAATTTCCGAATAGAGTTTCCCTTACATATAGATCAAAGTCTATTTTCATACCGGAAAGTTGGATGAATATATGTCCTCTGGAATTCAATGAATACATTCCTTGCCATGACATGTCATACATAAAAGACTTGCTTCAGAGTTCAAAGTTTTCCAAAAATGAGGAACTTGAAAGTCATTGCCCTCCTGTGGAGAAGCGGCTGTTCTGTTTGGTTCCCCCACCTGTTGACTATAAACTACCAATAAAATGGCCAACCAGTAGAGATTACGTTTGGCATAGTAATGTGAACCACTCACATCTTGCTGAAGTTAAAGGAGGTCAAAACTGGGTGCATGAGAAGGGTAAGCTATGGTGGTTTCCTGGAGGGGGTACTCATTTTAAGAATGGAGCTGCTGAGTACATTGAAAGGTAACTCTTGCCCCATGCATTTTTTAAAGGTTATCTACATGATTCTTACAACAAAACTCAAGAAACATATTGAAGTAATAAGCTTAGAGATTTTTATTCTCCTAGAGATTGAATTATTCATATGTGCCACTTTAAGTTTCCTTTAAAAGGTTTTGGGTGTAATTTATTTATTTTGCTATATGCATCCATAGTATAATCTTGTGGTGTGACCGGTGTCTTCTTGTACTTGATTCCTGTATGGTAATATCATTGTCTGGGTTCTGACGGTGGAGAAGATATATGGTTAGTCTTGGTAAAGCCTCTGGAGGTTCACTTGTGCAAAAGTTTTGTTGTTGTTGATGGACCGCATATTGACTATTTATATTAAGTGTAAATCCAGGGTTTACTAGATTGTTAAGGATATTGAATCTCACAGTTACAAGTTACGATCCAAGCAATCAGACCTCTCAGATTTCATATTTCAGAAACTGGAACATAGAAAGAGGCAGTAGTTAGAGATCTCTCTCAGCACAAACTATTTAACTCAGTCAGTCCCTTGACCAAATACACAAACCTTAATTTGTCAGTTATCCCTGTTGAAACCTTTGCATATTATGATATTGAATATATGTTCCCTTTAGTGGTGATGTGGCAAGAAGACTCAAATTCACTATTTCACCATGCGAAGAGCACTATAGGAACCATTCCATTATCTTAGTTTAGTATATACTATTTTATTTAAATTGTTTGTGTATTTAAACCAGGGTCTACTACTATTATCTTATTTATGTCAGGGTTTATCTATTTTGTAGTTAGATCTTTTTTTTGTTTGGATTTAGGTTTGTATTTGAAATTTAGATTTTATTGGGCTGAAGTTAAGAAAAAAGTCGGTCTAGTATGTGGGAACAAATTTGATTGCCCGCGTGCACAAGGCACGAGAGTTAGTATCTCCTCGCATCTGTCCTCTTTTTATCTCTATCCTTATCTTACTTTCTGGTCTGCCATCAAAGTAGTACGACAGCTAAGCTGATCCACACCCCTGCACATTCTGTTATCAGGTTTATGATCCCTATCTTATACATCATATTCTTCTTCATGGTAATCTCACCACTTGAATCCGCCTACTACCATAGCAAAAAGAAAGGAAAAGAAATGAAAAATACCAACATGTCAACCCCCATTAGTCTTCTTCTTCTTCTCTCTACAAGCAACACAAAACTGGAGAACACATCAGCATGCAATTGCTATGTCTAGAGTTAACACCGTAAACACCATTTTACCTAATCCTTTTCATCCGATGCTGCTGTCGGCGATCATCTTCAGTCATTGTTCTTGTGAGATCTCACTAAAATATTTGTGCTTATGTCATGGCACTTCAGGACATCATAGCTAACACTAGGGCTGCAATCGAGCCGAGCCGAGCTGAATACCTTGAGGCTCGAGCTTGGCTCGTTTACGAAACGAGCTCAGTTTTGAGCTCGAGCTCGGTTCGAGCCGAGCTTTGACCGTATTCGAGCCGAATAGCTCGCGAACTTAGCCTAAAAAAAAACAAGCTCGAGCTCGAGCTCGGCTCGTTTACGAAACGAGCTTAGTTTTGAGCTCGAGCTCGGCTCGAGCTCAGTTCGAGCCGAGCTTTGACCGAGCTCGAGCCGAATAGCTCGCGAATAGCTAGATTCGTTTGCAACCCTAGCTAACACTATGGTTTGGTCGAGTTTATTGTCACCATCGCTGCTCATTGCGTCTATATCATTGCTATGGGCTACACCACAACATGAGAGTGCCCTTATTGTTGTCATCATTTTCTCAATTTTATATTGCTGACCTATGTCATCGGCGAAACCTAATGATCACCACTGTTGTTGCTGTCATTTCATCCATCAATATCTTAATGGTCGTATGGTCAAATTTTAGTTTACTTGTTGATCTTGTATTCCATCACCTCGGTATTCCCAGTTCCATTGGCCATACTAGTTCCTTCCTTGGAAGAGCAACAGCAGAAGCATGCAAACAAGTTATCAGCTAGCACCAACAAGAAGCGGATCATGTTATTGGGGAACCAAACACATTTATTCGAGGGTGTGTGTCGGTATTCAGTGTTTGGAAATCACGTGGGCTTACTATCTTAAATACACAAACTTCCAAAGGGACACTTGTCAAGTTTTCAGGAAAAAAAAGAAAACTGAAACTAAAAAAATAAAATGATTTTCTACTATACATCACCTCCATCTATTTAGATGGTATTTTTTTCTTTTATTTTGAGGAATTCATCTAGTACAACTAGTTTCATCAAATTAATTGGTAAGATCATCACCTAATTTAATAATTTATATAAATCTAAACAATCTGTAAGATATAGAACCGAATAATAATGACAATTGATAAGAGAAATTGAAATACAGTAAGAGAGATTGATACGTTTTGTTGATGCCAATTCTGAACGGATAAGTTTTTGTTTTTATTTTGGCAAAAGCTAAGAGTGAGAGTATGCCCTTTGATTTGTCTTAGAGTAACTTATTGGAACGATTCTTTTCATGACACAAGTTGACTTCTCTTTGAATGATTTTGTGTGCCAAAGACAAGCTGCAAGGTATAAATTACATTTAGTAGAGCTATTTAATTTTCACATTGCAATGATTGATATGAATATGTGAATTAAGATAAAACTGGAAAATGGATTCATGTAGAAGATGAAATGGATTCAACTTGTGATCCTCTAAAGATAAACTTATATTAAAGATAAAATTAATCTTCATCAACTGAAATTAAGATGGACCTTATTTCGATATTATGTATTTATGTTCTGACTTCTGACCAATTATATGCACACCAATTAGGAGCACAAGGAAAGTACAGAAGGTGGAGAAAATTTTACCCTGGACACATTCATACATGGTGATTAAATCTCATTACTAATTCTGATTAATTGAATTCAAATATGATCCCTAATTGTCAAATAAAAAAAAAAACCTGTGGTTTCGTTCAAGTTTTTTGTTTATATTTTTATTCTAGTGAAGCAATCTCTTAAATACCCCCAGTTTTCAGTTTAACATTTCAAGTTCTTCGAATGTTGTCAAAGATCTTTAAATACCTCCTCCGTGAAGTATACGATATACGGACTGATGCATTTGAGATATGCTTATCTATAATGGATGTATGCAGGCTGGGAAATATGACAACCAACAAGACAGGTGATCTGCGAACAGCTGGGGTAGTTCAAGTTTTGGATGTTGGCTGTGGTGTTGCTAGCTTTTCAGCATACTTACAACCCTTAGGCATAAATACAATGTCTTTTGCTCCCAAGGATGGTCATGAAAATCAGATTCAATTTGCTTTGGAACGGGGAATCAGTGCTATGATTTCTGTTTTGTCGACAAAACAATTGCCTTTCCCCAGAAGATCGTTTGAGATGGTTCACTGTTCACGGTGTCGCGTGGATTGGCATGAAAATGGTATTGTTTTGGCCTTGCAAAATTTCATTTTATTGTTTATGGTATTTTAGCTGTAGTAAGTTAGTTAAATAAATGCCAAACCTTTTACTAAATTCTGAGGTCCCTAACTTTGTGTACAAAAACTTGGAGAGATTGATTAGTCTATAATCTTGCATAAATAAATAAAGAGAACCATGTACCATTATATACTTTAAGGGTTTTTTTTGAATAGGTCACGCAAAATCTTGAAATTAGATTACTCTAATAAATCGATATTTGCATATACACCACTAACAAAGTGAGGTCCATTTAAAAATAGTCCCTCTTGGTTATTTTCCATCCAAACAAAGAGAAAATTCCTCTTTTTCCTTATCATCCCCAAGAATTAGTTTTTCCTTTTTATATGATGAAACTCTAGTTCTCAACTTCTTCCTCATCTCCGTTAATCCTACACTTCACTTGGTTTCATTTAGTGTAAGGATTAATGGAGATGATGAAGAAATGGTTGAAAACTAAGGTTTCTGAATAGAAGTGAAACTAACTGTTGTGGTTGATAGAGAGAAAGGAATAGGGGTATAACAGTCAAAATAATCTACTAGTGTAAAAATATTCTCCTTGTTTAGACACCTCCCCCCCCCCCCCCCCCCCCCACCACACACACACACACAAAAAACAAACAAACAAACAAGGGGGACTATTTTTAAATGGACTCAACTTTGTTAGTGGAATCATATATGCAAATAAAATTTTGTGTGCAGGTAATAAGTAATTCTGTTTGTTTAGTGACCTGATCGCAAAAAACCCCATATTTTGACTGTGTATCCGTATACTGATGAATCCTCAACTAGGAAGTACATATGGTTTGGAAACATACCATTAATACAGATACATGTACAAGACATGATAAATTTGTGAAAGATAAGAACATGGAGACACAATCGTAGTATTTGATTTTATATCATGTAATCCATATTTCATGTGCAGTAATATAATTTTGAAAAACAGAATCAATGTATATCTTTATTCTTTAATCCATAGAAGTAGTAAGAGCTTAATATCCGGAACAAAAAGAAAATAGAGTAAAAAAGTTAAAAAAAAACCCTAACATTTTTTATAGAATTAAAAACCTCCTAACTTCTATTTTGAGTCAAAAGACCTCCCCCACGGACTATTAATGCACTGTTAAAATAGGACAATTTCACCCTTTTCCCTTTTATTAATAGTTGCTAACTCAAAACAAACTTTAGGGGTTATTTTAATTCCCTAAAAAATGTTAGGCGGTTTTTGTGCTTTTTACCCTAAAAGGGAAAAAGATAAAATTGTCCTATTTTAATGGCGTACTAACAGTGGGGGTGGGGGTCTTTTGACTCAAAAAAACGTTAGGGTTTTTTATAAAAAAATTCTATCAAAACTTTAGGTTTTTTTTGGGGTTACTTTTTACCCAAGAAAATGAGGAGTACCCTAGTTTAAACAAAGTAATAAGAGTTTATTATTTGAGGACTATGAAAAAATTGTTTTAAAATAGTTAATATGGATTGATTTAGTGTCGTAGAACTGTCCAAAAGTTTTGCTATGTTAATAAAGGTTGGGCACATGCAAGAATTGTTGGGAGACATGTCTAAGGAGTGTCCATGAAGTTCCGTGTTCAACATTTACCCGACACTGATTGAATTGCCCATGTTGCAGAAATGCTTCTTCATTATGCTCAAATATTTGACTTGGGTTATAAGTTTGGGATGGTCTTCACAAGTTGCAGATAAAATTTTGTACTTATAATCTGTACCCATCACATGGACTCATCTAAGGCTTATCCTATGAAAATAAAGTCAGTTATGAAGCACAAGGATTCAAGAGTTGACACAGTTTTCAATGCTGATGTCAAATCTCCCTTATGTGATAGACAAAAATATGAAGATATTGTTGGGATGGGGTGTCTACAAACACACTGGTGGCGCATCGGAACTGATTAGAGCAATAAGGAAGTCGAAGTAGATGAGACGAATCAATTGAGCAAGTAAGAAAATATATCTACCAATCCAACCTAAACACAATGAGGATCTATCCCGGTTAGCTTTCGCTTAATCCCGACGGAAAATATAGGGAGATAATATTCAACTAGAAGAGATTACAAGGAGTTAATGATTCACTCAAACAAGGAATTAAACTTACTCACCAAGAACCATCTCTCTCTCAAATCTCTCTTTGTGATGGAGAAAATATCAATGAAGTACTCATATCTCATATTGGAGAAGATTACAATATATAGAAGAAGAATAGAGAGAACCCTAGATTAATCTTGATTCACAGTCGTCCGACATAATCTGTAGAAGAAGTAACTGAATAGGAGCCGTACGATCTGATTTGGAGTTGAAGATTGGGCTGAAACGACTTAACAAATCAAGGCCCAAAAAAGAACACAACACTGCGCATGATCGACCGTCCAACAAGATCGGTCGATCGACCTCCTCGCGGCCAAAACCCTGTACAACTGCAGTCGGGTGTGCGGTCGACCGACCAGTCGACCGCCCCTTTCTGACTGCTGTTGTTGCTGTTTTCTCTTCTACTCTCTTCGACGCTTCGACCTCCGTGCTTCATTGTACCTTTTCTAATCTGACTCACGAGTATTCAAGACACATTTCTAACAGATATAACTTAACATAATCCAAAACAAACAAGTTCACATCCTTCAAATTCTCTAGCTCTGGAGAAAATCCTGCGCGCATGGGAAGATGAGATATTTTTCTACCTTTGCAGGTACATTGTATGTTCTTAAGCTTTAAGGAAGGATTAGGGAAGATTTTGAGGCAAAGTTGAGAGAGAAGGAGAGGGGTTAGGTAAGAAGATAGAGGATTAGGGGGCAAGAAACATATTCCATTTCATAATAGTCTCCATTACAGTCAACTTTTGCTATATTTGGGCTTAGCAAGAAAACCCCGACGAGTGAGAACTAATCATCCATACGCTTATCATCATCCTAAGCTATAGTAGAACGGTAATATTCCCAAAGACACATGGGCACATAGTCCTTCAGCTTGCGAGGGATTGCATGGGCACATAGTCCTTCGGTGATTCTTGGCTCTACAATTGAGCTTGGGCCTGTATCGTACATACAAAATACTATAAAAGCATTGTAATCGGTGAAGGTCATAATCATTGAGCAGACAACTCTAAACTCTTGGGGATTGTATAATGCATACTGTACCTGTCCTAACCTCAACCTAGATTTCCTCACTGCTAGATATTGAATTGTATTTATTGTTGTTAGTGACTTGTAGCATATTCCATGCCTTGTAAAAGAGTCTTTTGCGATAATGATCTTCTCACCTTCCTCTTAACTTTGTTAGAGAACAAGAAGAATATGGTTGGGCTCCTTGGTTGCATGAGCTTATAATGCACAACCAAGTATGGTTTTCATTCAGTCATCCACGTCATCCACTCGCTGGCCAATTAGAATTTACTGATAGTTCCTCTCCTGTCCATATTTTCCTGACCAAGAACTCCCCAAGTTTAAAAATAGGATGATAAGTAACAACCCATAATGTAACTTTTCTAAATTTTTTGTGGACTTTTTTCATGTATAATTATGCTCAATTATGTTTAAACTCATAAAAATAATATAGGCTCTTAGAGAAGACAAAGAAAAGCATCGCTATACACTAATATACGCTAATACAGTAGAAAGACAGATGATGACGAGTGAAGATACAAAAGCAAACTGATGTAAAACGTAATCCTAAATAGAGAATTTCCAAGAATTTTAAAGGATTATTTTTACCAACATGTAATGCGGATCAAGTTAGAAATTAAAACAGTTAATCGGTTCGATGGATTTTCAAGAATTGAAATTGTTTAACAAGCCCAATTAAAAGTTCAATCCTATTAATCAATAATAATACTTCATCGTACTTAGCATGTAAGATATTCAATAAAGATTTGTACACTAATCGGCAAGTAGAACACACACTTTCAATTGATGAGGACATCGGTTCAAGATGATTCGGGCGTTTCTATCAGCGCAGACATTGTCTAGGACAGCTGCTTATTTAGTTTAGGATTTTATTTTAGTACCATATTTGTTTCTGGCAATTATAGCCATATGTAATCTTTTTGTATTTTTTAGATTTTGAGAATATTTTGGGATTTGTATCAAGATGTATTTTGAGCCTATTTATAGGTCTTGAGATTAATGAGAAAGCATGCTATTCTTGATTAAAAAAAATTGTGTTGAGTTTTTGCTCTTCCTCTCTCTGTGTGATACAAGTGAGATCCAAATTTTAGGATTTGTGATAAATCCTAATACAATTTTAGGGTTTGTGATAAACTCTAAAATCTACCCCAAATTAAAAAAATCCCCAACTAAAATTACCCAAACCCTAATTTCCCAAATCCCCAACTCAAAACCCTAATCCCCTACTCCTACACCAGCCGTCAGTCACAACCCTTCTTCATCATCTTCTTCCTCTACCCCAAATCCCGATCACCAGAGAAACCCACTATTTTCTTCCCCAGTCCCGCTCCCCCTCCGCGCCATCATCCACGACCCTCACCTCCAGCCCCAAATCGACGTCGCCCCCCTACAATTCGCCCCTCCTTTCTCTCACCCCCGTCGACCACCCCCTCTCACTTCCACCACAAAACAACTCGCCCAAGCCGCTCCACCTCCACGCCTCCGTCCCTCCCCTCTCCTTCGTTGACACCCTAAGACCCAACCCCCTTCACTGAACCCCTCCCAGGCCGACGCCAGCCCAGGTTCGTCGCGCCCTATTGCCCCTTCACTCTTGCTATTGCCATTGTTTGTTTGGATTGCGGCAGTCTCCTTACTGTGGTTGCTGATTTGTCGTGGTCTGCCATTGCTGTGTTCTACCAGAGATCTACGCAATTGTTCTTCGAACCCTCAGTATACTCTTTCCACTTTTTAAATATTTGTGTTCTACTGTCCTATTATCTATTATATTATCTGATTTGCCTGTCGTCCACAAAAATAACTGAGATTGAGTGTTCCACATGCTTGAGTAGAGTACGAATCAATATTGAACCTATTACTTGCTAAACACTTAGGGATTTAGTTATTGATTGTAGGGTTGAATTATTAATTGGGATTGTTAACGTGATTCAGTTCTTGAAAATCCATCCAACCCAATAATTTTTAAAATTTCTAACTTTAATCCGCATAACGTGTTGATAAAATTAACCCATTAAGATTCTTGGAAAATCTCTATTTTAGGGTTAGTTTTACATCATCAATATTTGTGGATGACAGATAAATAAGATAATATAATAGAGATGATAAAGTAGTATAACACAAATATTTGAAAGTGGAAAAAGTTTACTGGAGTTCGAAAAATTAAATGATGTAAAATGTAATACGATGTTAGAAGACGATGACAAGACCATGTGTGGGTGACTACAGCAAAAAGAGGCAGCAAATCAGCAAACGGGCTGATTATTGGCTGACCGGAGTGGCAGCAGCGAAAAGCGGGGGCGTCGATGGCGGGAAGCGGTGGCGACACATCAAGGGACGAGGGGATTTGGTAGTTAGGGTTTGACTTTGGAGAGGGGTTTTGAAGATCTGAGGTCGGGGTGATGGAGAGAGTTGACGACGATGGTCGAGGAAGTGAGGGAGGGCGATGACGGTGGTCGATGAGGTGAGAGCAGGTGACGGAGAGGGTTTTCGGGTGGAAGAGAAGCGGCATTGGTGTAAGGGTGAGTGGTTCTGGGATCGTCGGGGGGCTTTGGGCGAAGTGGTTGCGATGGAGGTGACGGGAAGGTGCGGGGGTTGGTTCGGGTTTCAATCAAGAGGAAGAAGAAGTTGGAGAAGGGGGATGACGGCTGGGATGATTAGTAGGGTAATTTGGATTTGGATTTTATTTTATTTGGGGATTAGAATTTAAAAATTGATGTGGATTTGGGGAGTTGGGGGTAGTTTTAGAGTTTATCACAAACCCTAAAATTGGATCTTAATTGTATCACACAAAAAGAGAGATGAAGAGCAAAACTCAACACAATAATTTTTTTAATCAAGATTGACATTTTCTCATTATTCTCAAGGCCTATATATAGGCTCAAAACAAATCTTGATACAAATCTCAAAATATTCTAAAATCTCAGAAATATTCTAATGCATAAGAGAAAGATTACAAATCGTTAAACTACCACATATGACTATAATTGCCAAAACAAAATAAAACAGATTTGATGTCCTCATCATTCTCTCCGGGTGGGAGAGGGCTCGTTCTAGTCTAGTCAAAACTAGTGATCCTGTCATGGTGCTCCAAAAGATCTGGATCCAAGCTCGGGAGCTCCTCACAATCACTACATGTGTCATCCTTCTTCGGTTTGTTCTTCCACCTCACCAAATATCTATGAATACCACTATCTCTTGTGGAAATTATCTGATCATCTAAAATATTATTTAATTCTTCTTTCGGTGGGTAAATAGTATCAAGTAGAAGGGTAAATATGAGAATCTCACCATTAGGCTGCAGGGTAGGCTTATATATAAAAGAATTTCTAGGGTTAAATTTTGAGCCTTCATCCTCAATATTGAAAGTCTTACTTATGCCAAAATCTTTAGGAAGGTCAACGACATAGGTATTATCATTGATTGTATGAGAATCTTAAATGAGCCTGTAGCACGTATGTTCAATTTCTTAACGGATCCAGCTGGAAACCGTTCCAGACGAATCCGAACCATCACTTCGTCACCAACATCAACAGTTTTAAATTTCCTTCTAGTATCTGCTATTAACTTGTAGTTAAAATTATTCTCATTAATTTTCTTGAAAATTTCTCTATGCAAGTCATGAATGCGATATGCAATTGTGGGTGCAGACTCTGTGACTCTAGGATGCTCTAACACATGGATAAAATCTATAGGTTGCCAAGTGACTTGGGAAGGAATATGTGACTCAGGTATATTCAATGGAGGTGACTGGATAGACTGAATACAGTTGAGAGGCTGGTCATCATCTTCTTCATCAAAGTCATCACTTACACGAGGTTCATAAGTATACTCATTATCGGGCTCATAAGCGATGACAGCAATACCCTTTACCATATTGATCCTACTTGGGCTGAGACAGTTGCTAGCAATATGGCCGTATCCCTTGCATTTATAATACTTAGTGAGAGGATCAATTTTAGAGTAGTCTCTTTCAGTGTTCTTACTCACGTTGTCATTTCTAAGTGGATCGGAATTTGAAGTAGGCTTGCTTGGGTAAGACTTGTTGGGATGCTGAGGAGAGGAGTGTTCAGTTCTAGATGGATCAGGAGGGGTCATTCTAGAGGAATGATTCATCGAATCGCTGGACATGTAATGGAAACTTCCTTTAAGAAAATCTATATCGAGGACAAGGACATAAGCTGCCGCTAATGAGTCCACATTTCTATGAATTAGCTCGTTCCGCAGATTAGCTCGTCATCCAGCCCTGAACCTACAGAGAGTTTGTTCTTCACTCATTGCACCAAATAAGGAAGTCATCAAACTTATCAACATACTCTTGGGTGGAGTTGCTTCCTTGATAGAGTTGGTTCCACGAATTTAGCATTTGAGTGTGGAACGATAACAGTACATATCTCTCGCTGAACTTTTCTTTTATGACTTCCTAAGTGGTTATGGGTACCAGGCCTCGGCCTCTGCGGGCGTGTTCAAGATTGGTCCAATGTTGTTGAGTTTTTCCAGTCAATTTCATCGTGGCAATGTTAACTTTCAGGGCTTCGCTCATGTCAAACCACACAAAGTAGTGGTCCATCTCACAGATCCAATCGAGATAAGCTTGGGGTTCCATGTGTCCTTCAAAGTGGGGAACATCAGCCTTAACGTTTTTCTTGTATTGTTCGTCAGGGTCACGTTCTTGACGTCGATCGTCACGAACATTTTCTTGAGGGATCTGACGATTAGCATGAAGCTCAGGAGGCAACAGTTTGATTTAATTCCACTTTCTCAAGCCTCTGATTGATATTGGCAAGAGTTGTTTGAATGGCAGCTAGGGTAGCGGAAATATCAGAGTTGTCCATTTCAGTTCAGGGAGGTCTTGGGTTCCTAATTGGGTGGTTTGGGGAGGACAAGAAAGGCTTTCCAGGGTCTGTGATGGTGCTGCGAAGACGCATTCACCAACGGCGAAAAACTAGGGGTCGTGTGTTAGCTGAAATTTGAGAAAACGTGTCCTAAATGCACCTAAATTTTTTTAATTTTAAATTTTATAATCTGAAGTGATCTAAAGAACGAAAAAAATAAAATAAAATAAAAGATTCTAAACGATTCTAAATGAATGCAAAAATGATGCCTAAATGATGCAAGAACTAAGGTTTTAAGAACCTTCGCTCTGATACCAAAATGATGTAAAACGTAATCCTAAATAGAAAATTTCCAAGAATTTTGAAGGATTAATTTTACCAACATGTAATGCGGATCAAGTTAGAGATTAAAACAGTTAATCAGTTGATGGATTTTCAAGAATTGAAATAGTTTAACAAGCCCAATTAAAAGTTTAATCATATTAATCAACAATAATACTTAATCGTACTTGGCATGGAAGATATTCAATAATGATTTGTACACTAATTGGCAAGTAGAATACACTCTCAATATTTGTGGACGACAGATAAGTAAGATAATATAATAGAGATGATAAAACAGTATAACACAAATATTTTAAAGTGGAAAGAGTTTACCGGAGTTCGAAAAATTAAATGATGTAAAATGTAATCCAATGTTAGAAGACGACGACAAGACCCCCTGTGGGTGACGACAGCAAAAAGAGGCAGCAAATCAGCAAACGGGCTGACTATTGGCTGACCGGAGTGGCAGCAGCGAAGTGCGGGGGCGTCGATGGCGGGAAGCGGTGGCGACACAACAAGGGATGAGGGGATTTGGTAGTTAGGGTTTGACTTTGGAGAGGGGTTTTGAAGGTCTGAGGTCGGGGTGATGGAGAGAGTTGATGACGGTGGTCGAGGAAGTGAGGGAGGGCGATGACGGTGGTCGATGAGGTGAGAGCAGGTGACGGAGAGGGTTTTCGGGTGGAAGAGAAGCGGCATTGGTGTAAGGGTGAGTGGTTTCGGGATCGTCGGGGGGCTTTGGGCGAAGTGGTTGCGATGGAGGCGACGGGAAGGTGAGGGGGTTTGTTCGGGTTTCAATCAAGAGGAAGAAGAAGTTGGAGAAGGGGGATGACGGCTGGGATGATTAGTAGGGTAATTTGGATTTGGATTTAGTTTTATTTGGGGATTAGGGTTTAGGAATTGAAGTGGATTTGGAGAGTTGGGGGTAGTTTAAGAGTTTATCACAAACCCTAAAATTGGATCTTAATTGTATCACATAAAAAGAGAGATGAAGAGCAAAACTCAACACAATAATTTTTATAATCAAGAATGACATATTTTCTCATTATTCTTAAGGCCTATATATAGGCTCAAAATAAATCTTGATACAAATCTCAAAATATTCTAAAATCTCAGAAATATTCTAATGCATAAAAGAAAGATTACAAATCGTTAAACTACCACATATGACTATAATTGCCAAAACAAAATAAAACAGATTTGATGTCCTCATCACAAACTATTGTCATGTTAATTTTTGGGAAATGCATTCTAATTCTCATTGGAAGTCAAAGTGTTTATCTGGCAAATTCGCTTTGTAAAAAAATTATCGTGAGCAAATTCAAACTAGAGATTTGATCACTAGCTAGCCCCATTCTAATGAGGAAAAAAAAGAACAGTTTAGTTCATGATTGTTGTCATTTTTGTAGTCGATCAATCAATTTATTTTCTGATGTTAATGTGCAGTTTGAATAAATGCTTTACATGAATGTTGCATGCATAGCAAATTTTATCAGATTGATTTTATATTTGTAACTTTTTGTTCAGCCTATTTATTCACCATGGTATCTAATTTTTGTGTGCGAGAACTTGACTAAGTTTCATTCTCGGCTGCATCAGCTAAAAGGGAAATATTTATTAATATATTATATCTCTACAACAATCGAGCGATTCTTTTCAGACACATTAGGCTTGAATGTGATTATTGCATTCTACTGAGGTCTCCATTTTGGCTTACTTGCAAATGTTTATATTTTGGCTCTTTGTGTTCACATTTATCTTTTCTTCAGATGGCCTACTACTTAAAGAAGTCGATCGTCTGTTGCGACCAAATGGATATTTTGTTTACTCAGCTCCACCTGCTTATAGGAAAGACAAAGATTTTCCAATCATTTGGGAGAAGTTAATAAATATTACTACAGCAATGTGCTGGAAGCTCATTTCTCAGCAGGTCCAGACTGCTGTCTGGCTCAAACAAGAAAATGATACATGTCGACTACAAAATAAGGAGAGGAATTTATTGACTTTATGTGAAGACGTGGATGACACAATTACTCCTTGGAAATCCCCTTTAGAGAACTGTGTGAAGCTGAGTACTGAGCAATCTGACATTCAGAAACTTCCACCCAGACCTGCTCGCAATTCTGTATATTCAAAGACTCTTGAAAAATTAGGTTAGTTGTTTAGTACTCTTTTAAAATTCTACTTTTCTATTAAATTTTAACAATGTGGCAGGGGTTTAGGTCTTTGATGCTTCAGAGTTCTACTAGATCATATACGTTTTTCTGTGGTTTTTTATACTTTCCAACTCTGAGACTAAAAACTATGCTTCCAAGAATATTTAAAATGCAATAGTGCAAGTGTCAGTGCACTAAGGTCAAATTCCAACTTTATAATTCATATGGATAATATATGTCCCAAAAATAGTACTGATGTATGGAAGGACAAAGTTCTTTTAACAATCTCCAAGTGGTTAAAGGATTCGTTTTTGTTTTTGTGAGCAATTACTTTTCAAGTTAAACCTTCAGTCTGTAGTTTTTCTAGGTTGGTGGTACACATTCACTACTACGATATTTGTTTTGTTTTGCAACTTCTAAGATATCAAATATAGTATAAAAGTAATAGGAATATCTAACTGCTTGTGCTACCGGAATAAACAATGACTTAAACTATGATGGCCAATTTAATACAAATCATATCCTTAATAAAATGACGTTTGGCTGGGATCAGAATGATTGAGTCCACTATTTTCACAAGAAAAAGAAGGAAAGAATATGCTAGAAGAAGCCCATGCTCCCCCAAAAATCAGGGTAGGGTTTATATCAGTCTTGTTTATGGTGGGTGCAGAAAAGTGCACTGGACATGAACTGAATTAGGTGAGCTTATTAGTAGTGTTTTTTTTAAATCTATTTATGTACTATGTAGAAAATGTCATTCTGTTCATTGGTTAATCTTAAACTATCTTCTCAATTCATAGGAACATGATAATATCTCTTATATGTGTGTTATTTTCATTAGGGGTCACTCCAGAACAGTTTGATCAAAATAATAAATTTTGGGAAGAACAAGTTAATCATTACTGGAGATTAATGGGTATAAATAAGCTGGATGTTCGGAATGTCATGGATATGAATGCTTACTATGGAGGATTTTCAGTGGCACTGAGGACCGTACCCCTTTGGGTTATGAACATAGTGCCAACAACTACAAGGAATACCTTGCCTGCAATATATGATCGTGGACTCATTGGCGCTTTTCATGATTGGTGAGATTTCATAATCCGCATTGAAAATAAAATGTTTGTTTTACTTCTTTTGGTCTGAACACACTTGTTTATGGTTACTTCGTCTGCAGGTGTGAGCCTTTCTCCACATACCCACGTACATATGATCTTTTACATGCCTTCCATCTTTTTTCCAACTATAATGACCAGAAAATAGGATGTTCAATAGAAGATATAATGCTAGAGATGGACCGAATAATTCGTCCTCAGGTAGACTTTTGTTTCTTTTCTTTTATTTTCTTTATTTATTTGCTACTATTGTTTTGTGTGGAGATGAAAATAAAAGAATATTTTGATTATCCCCTCATCTCCATCATTTTTTTATTAGTTGTCTGTATTTTCACTGTTATTATTAATTTATTATAGCATATTATCTTTTGTATATCATATGCCAGGTTGCAGTCAAAGTATAAAAACAGAGTTTGTGATGTATTTTTGTTTGCGTAGTTTGATCAGTTTAAATCTGTGTCTTCATTTTTTAAGCATTCCCACCATTTGAAAACTTTTGAAGCATAAGAAATAGTGAGCATATATGTGTATGTTTCTCAGATAGTGTCGTCAATAAAAATGTATTTTTCAATGTTTAAGTATTCCTGGAAGCATATTTTTATAATCTAGTTGGGATTTTTCTTTTCACCTGACATCAGAGAGTTTGTTGTTGGCATTCATATCTCTGTGACACTTTTTGTATTCTGTTGCAAGTCAAATGATTGCGTAAGATATAGCAAGCAATATAGCTCAAACTTGTAAGGCCTTTCATTCATTTTTTGATATACAGGGTTTTATCATTATCAGAGATGAAGAGTCTCTTGTCTTGAGAATCAAGACTCTTGCTCCAAAATTCCTTTGGGATGTCACTTCTCACATGTTGGAAAACGAGGAAAAGAAAATGGAGCCTGTGCTAATTTGCAGAAAGAAATTTTGGGCCATTGTATAAGGTATTATCTGCCGTAGTACTCTTACTCACCATGATTTCCTTCTTTTTTGTTCGTGAAAAGGCTGGGGATTAAAACGAAACCCAGCTGATTTACCAAGTACTGATTTTTGTTTGACTGCAAGTGTAAAACCCTCAACCCTCAACCCTCACTACAACTTGGAGAGTTCTAGGGTCTTTCACATGGTATCGGAGCAACCCAGCTGTGTGCATACTTATTGCAGAATTTTAAAAAAATTGTTATACCAATGTGCATAGCCACGTCTCGACCCACAATTTGTTGGTCACTTGTATTGTTTCGTTATGGCCTTAACAGTGCAAGTGTAGAAACCTTAACCCTCATTACAACTTCGGAGTTTTGGTGCGGTTGCAGGGTTTTTCAAATTGTTAAAAGTTTCCACATCTGATTTTCTCGAAAGGAATAGAGTTAGAGGTAGCCTACATCTAGTACAAATAAACTTTTATGTGCTGCCTCCTGTATGCCAGAAAAAAGAGGTTTTTTGCTGCATCTGGTACAGATAAATATTACAACATATAACTATAATGTTTTGAAAACTCAATTACTTGCCAATTGTATAGGTTTAAACTGTGGAAGATGAAATCCTTGTTGTTTGCGACATGCAAACAACATCAATATCCTTGAAGTGTGTGAGGGTTTTCTTGAGTTTTAACTGTGGAATAACTCTCCAACGAGATGCAAGAACAATAGAATCAAAAGCAAGAGAACAAAGAACAATCAAAAGCAACACACAATATCACACGAGATTTTTTCGAGGTTCATTCAATGCAATGGCTACTTCCCCACGCAGAGACACTCCTGCAACTTCCACTAGAAATATGAAGAACAAATTTACAAATCTCTCAAGAACTCACCACCAAGGTGTTGGGTTTCTCTCTATATCTCTCTCTCAATGACGGCTAATAAATCTTTCTTTTCTTTTCTCCTTGTTTTCCATAACCCTAAAATCATACACAATACAATATATATAGGTTTTCACAACTAATCTCAGCCGCTCATCAATCAGCATCGCGACGGTCGACCGCAACTCATGGACAGCCGACCGGTTCATGCCTTTGACTGTACATGATCTAACAGAGAGTGGGTCAGTCGACTGCGCGGCCGATCGGTCATTCCTTCAAGTATACAGAGTTGCAACAGAGAACGAGACGGTCGACTGCGTGGTCGACCGTGCACTGCCTGTACATAGTCTGTCAGGGGTGCGGTCGGGGTTGCGGTTGACCGCAACTCTGCCTGTAGCGTCAGACTGCTCTTGACCTGTTTGCTCCCACTTCGACTCTTGTTCTTGTCTGTCTTCTTCAATCCCATTATCGTTTATTTGGATCCACAAACCCCAATAATCTCCCACTTGGAGACATATACACGAAGTCTCTAACCTGTTCTTCATTCTTCCATTGGCCTAGTCTAGGCTTGTGCCTCTACGAGTCTCCTCATCAATTAACCTGTAGACAATCCAATAGCAGTATAGCAGAACTGATGTTTCTTGCTATCCTCTACCTTTGTGAGCATGTCCGTCGGATTCTTTGTGCCAAGAATCTTAGAAAGCCTCAACCATTTCTTCTCAACCGCCATTCTAAAAAAATGATACCTCATTTGAATGTGCCGAGTCCTAGAGTGATATGCCGAGTTTTTCGTCAAGAAAACTGCACTTTGATTGTCACACCATAACTCACCTATGGGTTGCTCTCTGCCCAACTGTTTCATAAGCTCCGAAATCCACATGTCTTTCGTTGCTTCTGAAAGTGCCATATACTTTGACTCCGTGGTTGACTGTGCTACAACCTTTTGTAACCGCGAAGCCCAACTGATAGTTGTTCCTCCAACTATAAATACACATTCTGTAGTACTTCTGCAACCATCACGATTGCCCAAAAAATCTGCATCCACATAACCATGTATATGCAAGGAATTTCCCTTAAAACAAAGAAAAAAATTTGAAGTACCTACTAGATATCTAAGAATCCATTTTACGGTATCTCAATGCTGTTTACCTAGATTCTTCAGTAACGGCTGACAACTCTCACTGTTTGTGCAATACTGCAATGTCTGGTCTTGTAGACACCATCGCATACATCAAACTCCCAACGGCTGAGGCATAAGGAATAACAACCATTTCCTCCATCTCTGCTTCCATTTTAGGACACAAGTCCATCAATAACTTGAAATTAGCAACCAAGAGACAAGTGGATGGCCTCGCGCCATCCATATTGAATCTCTTCAACACCTTCTTCACATAGTCCGCTTGAGATAACCAAAGCTTCTTGCTTTTCCCGTCTCTACTAATCTTCATGCCGAGAATTTGCTTTGCTTCACCCAAGTCCTTCATAGAAAACTCCGAAGCTAGCATCTTCTTCACTTCCTTGATCTCTTCCATACATGAACCTGCTAACAACATGTCGTCCACAAACAGCGCCAAGGTAACTATATCATTGTCCTCATATCTACGAACATACACACAATGATCTGTTTCGCATCTATCGAATTTTTTCTCTCTCATAAAGCAATCAAACTTCAAGTACCATTGCCGTGGTGCTTGTTTTAGCCCATAAAGACTCTTCTTTAGTCGACACACTATGTCTTCTTTTCCTTTAGCTTCAAAATATGTGGGTTGTTTCATGTACAACTCTTCTTCGACATCACCATGGAGAAATATTGTTTTCACATCTAACTGCTCTAAGTGTAATTCTTCAACTGCCACAATACTAAGTAGAACCTTGATTGAAGTCATCTTCACAACCGGTGCAAAGACCTCACTATAATCAACACTTTCTCTTTGAGAGAATCATTTTAAAACAAGTCTCGCCTTGTACCTCTTACTGCCATCTACCTCATCCTTGACTCTAAAAATTTATTTGTTCATAAGAGCCCATTTTCCTATAGGTAACTTGGTCAACTCCCAAGTTTTGTTATGTTTCAAGGAGTCCATCTCGTCCCTCATGGCTAACTCCCACTGAATTTGAGCCTCATCCTTCAAAGCCTCCTCATGAGTCTCTGGCTCTCCTGAATCCGTTTTCAAAACATGCTCGTGAACAATACTAGCTGATGGATCAAATATCTTGGTTGGCCTTCTCTCTCGTGTCGATCTCTTCAATGTGGGTACCGGTTCAGGTTCTTCGAACTGTTCTGGCTGTACCTGCTCGTCTTGGATAACCTGTTCATTCTCAATAGGCTCACCATGAGCCTCCTGTGTTGCATGTGGTACCTGTACCTGCTGCTACACTATAGGGCCCTCGCCACTAGGACCACCTTCAAAATCAGAATCAGAATCAGAATCAGAATATGATCTGAACCACAATCTGACTCTGAACTGGTTGTACTGTCTTGACCAGTGTGTCTGTCCTCGTATAGGATCTCTTTATTGAACACTACATTCCTGCTGTGAATGACCTTGTTATCCACAAAATTCCAAAGTCTGTAACTATACTGATCACCGCCATAGCCAATGAATACACACCTTCTGGACTTAGAATTCAATTTCTTTCTTTCTTCCCTGTCAATTAGTGAATATGCAATTGAACCAAAAACTTTCAAATGCGAATGATTGACAGTTTTACCTTACCATAGTTCTTGCGGAATGACCAATCAAGGCATTAAACGGGCAACGGTTAATTACACTGCTGTATCCACTGTAGCGGCTCAAAGAGGGACCGGAAGACCCACATGAAGTCTCATGCATTTCGCCCTTTCGAATATCGTGCGGTTCATTCTTTCTGCCACACCATTCTCCTGTGGAGTCTTAAGAACTGTCCTGATTTGTTTGATACCTTCCTTTGTCAGATAGTCAACAAACTTTTTACTTGTGTACTCACCTCCATTGTCGGACTTTAATGCTTTCACTTTGCAAACCCATTTCATTCCGAACTCTGGCCTTCCAAGCTTTGAATGCATCAAACACCTCTAATTTCTCGTGAATTGCATGAACCCAACCTTTCCTTGTAGCATCATCAATGAATGAAACGAAGTATCTCTTACCACCATAGAGAATTCCTGAGCTGGATCCCACACATCTGTATGTACCAACTCTAGCTTCCTAAGCTTCTTCTCATGCCCACTTAACTGAAAGCTAAATATCTTCTGTTTGCCTATCACGCAGTTCTTACAGAAATTTATCTCAACCTTCTTAAGCTCCGGCAAAAGATCTCTAGAACAAAGCTGCTTGCACTCTTTTCACCAAGGTGCCTCAACCTGACATGCCATTGAATTGAAGAGGGACTACTTGCTGATGCTGTAGCAATGATATCACCTGAATCACCTACTCTGAGTAAGTACAACGTGTCGCCACGCTTTCCTTTTGCCACCAACCTGGCACCTGTAGTCACATTTCATTTTCCATGCCCAAAAGTTGTGTATCCTTCTTTGTCTAGTTTGCTAGTTGAGAGTAAGTTCTTCAAACTTGGAATATGTCTTGTGTCATTCAAGATCAATTGCCTACCATTGCGAGCCTTTACTCTCACTGTGCCTCTACCTATAAGTGGACATATTTGCCCATTGCCAACTGAAACTGCACCAAAATCACCTGTCCTGTAATCCTTAAAAACATTCATCATGAGTGTACAATAATAAGAAGTGTCCGAGTCTATACACCAATCATCTTGTATAATATTAAATCCAGCAGGTAAACACAATTCATCTGGACGGGGTTCAATACTTATCACATTGGCTACATGTGACCTTGCTTGTGCTTTCTTATACTTCTCGCATTGGTCTCTCCAGTGTTCCGACTTTTTGCAGTACCGACACTCACCTTTGCGATGTCCGGTTCTCGACCTGGACCTGTGATTCCTGCTTTGTAACCTTCCTCTACTTCTACCACGGTTATGAACTGACAGCACGACAGCACTAGGATATGACACCGAAGTCTCGCCATGTCTCTTCCTTCTTGCATCCTCATTCATGATGGTACTTATAACATCCTTTAGAGTTGTCGTATCAGTTATGGTGCTTGTAACTGTCTGTTTTACTATGCCGTAACTATCGGGAAGACTGGATAGCAACAACAACGATTGTGACATTTCCTCGAACTTTAAACCTGACGATTCCATCTGATTGTAAACCATACAAATTTTTTTGATGTGCTCTGCAACCGAACTCCTTTCCGACAACTTCAAGTTGACCAACTTCTTTAGGTGTAAGATCTGGTTCGCTGCATTCGGTTTCTCAAACATATTCGTCAAGATCTCCATTGCCTCCTTCGCGGTATTTTCCTTCTCAATGTGAAATAACGACTTCCTACTCCGCGACAACTGAATCTGTCCAAGTACTTTTTGATCCAATCTATTCCAAGCTGCCAATGCAACCGGATCGATCTTCGCCCCTTCCGGCTTCAAACCAAACAATGGATCATCTAGATCCTTCTGTCGGAGATACGCAATCATTTGGATCTTCCACATTGTGAAATCTGTTTCATCGAACTCCTTGAGTAGGGATGCTTTCGGATCGGATACGGATCGGATATTGGCTATACCAACATCCGTATCCGCAATCCAAAGACGGATTCGGATACGGATACGGATATGATTCGGAAAATAAAAATCATATCCGTATCCGCAATTTTCGGATACGGATGCGAATCGGATACGGTCTACCGGATAACGGATACGAATTCGGATAACAAATATAAAGTTTTTGCTATTTATTATCCATCCCGATATGAAAGCAACAATATTCTCAGATAATATACTTTCTAAGTAATCTCCCCTCTCTCCCATCTAATTAAGTTAAGAATCCTATCACTTCCATCCAGACATAATATACTTTCTTCTTATTTAAACAATTTCATGGCACCTCATTTCTTTTTATCCAAATCTGTAACAAATATATTAATTTCTAAGAAATTAAAGTTTCTTTGGACTTCTCATCTTTGTCTATATATTTTTTTTTTCTATTGATATTAAATATCATTATAGGTGTATTTGCACATTTAAATTGCTAGTAAGAGAAAAATAACAGATAAATAGTCATAGAGAAATACCTTTGCAGCAAGATGATAAAGGAAATCCGCAGTTAGCGTTGCACCAGGAAGAACATCTTCACCATCACAAGGTAGTCCAGTAGAGATAGAAGGCAATCCAGGACTAAAGGAATCCTCCTGACTATTTGACAAGCATGCTTCTGCAATTGTTCCTTCTGAAGGAAAAACAAAGACTCCTGGAGAAATAGGGCACATGATCATAGGGAAGTGTTGCACAGAGATATGCAGTTTTGCAGACTGATCTTCTGCTTGGGTGCAGACTGATCTTCTGCTTGGGTATAACTTACAGAATTATCAGATAAATCCTTTGAGCTAGACTCAGCTTCTACAGTAGGATCAGAAACTTCATCAAATTCTAGCCAACCATCACCTTCAAAAGTAAGGTTTTCCTCATGACGACCTGACGAGACTCTTTTCTCACCTTGCAGATGCAGATCAGTACCCTTTTTCAGTAAAGTATCCAGTTACAACAATAATAATATAAAAAAAATTTAAACCGAAGGACTGCATCATTGAAAGTATCCAGATAAAGTACCCTTTTTCAGTAAAAAATTTAAACAATAGTAAAGTATCCAGATAAATCATGAAAGCCTCCATACCTCTTTTCTTTTGGCAGCTCTCTCATCACTTCTAAAACTGAAGCCTGCATCATTTTTCTCTGTTTCGTGCTTAGTGGAGTCATAAACCTCTGTTTAGGCCTACAAAAAAAGGATTGATTTAAAATTTTACAAGTAAGTGCAATCGATTTCTTTGGAAAACTATCCAATTACCTGTTTACAAATTGGTGGAAATTCGTTTCACCGCATACAGAATTTGACTCAGGTGCTTTGTAGTTCTTCGCTTTAGCATCTTTCTCACTATTCAATTCATATAAAATGAGATGCAAAAAACTAAAGAAATATATGCAATTTCAGTACTTTATAAAGAACCTTAAAATACCTTCTGCTTTCTTGTCTTTCCTTAGGTCTCATATTTATAGAGTTCTGTAAATGAAACAAAATGTAAGAACCTAACAAAAGGTTAAGCAGAAGAAAGAAGTAAGAAATTATGTTGGCCCAAAGGAACTCAAGGTCAATATGCACTACATTTATAGTTCATGATTGTGGATAACTGAAAAGCCATTAACAAAGTAGTCAAGCCAGTTTCTACCTGTAAATTTGGATTTCTGGAATTAGAGGATGTTGGCCTCTCTAATTTTGGATTTCTGGAGTTAGAAGATGTTGGCCTTGGAGTCCTCACTGGTAATTGTTTTAGTGATCTTGCTCTTGAAGTATCCTCTCTTTCCAGTTTTGCTGTGGATTTGGAGAGCATCTTACTAAGTGGAACAATAGTTATCTCAACTGGAGCTTTCCTTAGAAATT
Organism: Hemerocallis citrina; assembly: GCA_017893485.1. Classification (NCBI taxonomy): domain Eukaryota; kingdom Viridiplantae; phylum Streptophyta; class Magnoliopsida; order Asparagales; family Asphodelaceae; genus Hemerocallis; species Hemerocallis citrina. Next base: position 285,291,659 of record CM030360.1, on the reverse strand, counting down.
GAAAATGTCCTTGGGCAAAACTTTTAGTGAAATTGATATAATGAGATTTTTTTAATATTATTATTATTACATTGTATCTTCAGACAAACAATAATAAGTAGATACCTCAAACAATAATAAAATTCATGCTTTCTCAGTAAAGTATCCAGTTACAACAATACATACCTCAAACAATTTTTTGCAGATCAATGAAAATCTACAAAGTATAGGAGTGAGATATTAGATATACCTGTAAGTGACTGTGAACATTCAGCATAAAATCATGAAAGTGTATTCTTTTCTTCCTCCGAAGACTCACACGCTCATTCATCCATATCTAAATTTAAACCCTTCAGGTGCACAACTACTAGAATAATTAACATAATATTATAAAGGAAAAAGTTGATAAACTTTGATGACTATATGAGACATTTACATGAAGAAAGAAATGTGAGAAAATCTTTCCTTTAGTAGTTTACTTTGATTCAAAACTCAAAATCCATCCAAAATAGCAAACAGAAAGGTCAAACAAATGGTCCTCCATGATGTCACCTCACATTACATCTATAAATAAACCATACGATGATCAACCAAGTCTTCAAAAGAAAGCGGGCTTCCATCAACCCAGAATGAAAAGATCAATAATCATCATCCAATTGTTCGAAGATATATTCATCCACCTCATCGTCACCTTAATAAAAAAAAATTAATAAAATTATATTTGTCCAAATAATCAAAAATTCGTGCAAGTGGTGTAAGTGTGTAATATTATTTGAATCTCATCATACCTAGAATTGTTGGTATAAGAGTCACATATTCATCCTCCGTTCTAGCATCTTCATTGACCAAATCATTAGAAAATAATTCTACTTTGGATGCTACAAATTAACACACAATAGAGATAATTAGATATTGATTAATAAATATATGCAAAAAAGAGGGCGAAAAGAGGGCGAGTATTGCAAATACCTCCATCCTCTGCTCGTAGCCAATCTCGAGTTAATATCAAGGCTTCAATTGTTTCCTTCTTCATTCGGCTTCTATGACAACGGATCACACGACCACTAGTGCTAAAGGTGGATTCAGAAGCTACTTTGGAAACCGGAACAGCAAAAACATCTTTTGCAATCCTTCCAAGTATGGGATACTTTCCGATATTCTCTCTCCACCAAGCTAATATATCAAAATTTTCCTCGGTAGAATCATCCCACATAAGAACACCCTCCTCCATATATATGTCTAAATCCGTCTTCGTAGGCAAGCTTTGACAACTCTGAATATATTGATTAAATCTACTCTTTCTCTTTTCACCAACACTTTCAACTCTTCGTGAAGAATTGCTTGAGCCAACTCTTTGTGGTATAGATTGACTTTTCTCATGAGAATTTTGCGAATATTCACCATGAAGTTCCTTGATTAAGTTTACAATATTTTCTAACCGCCTTGCACCATCAAAACCATATATCTCTTCATAATACAACTTAATGGCAGCTAATTTATATCTTGGGTCAAGAAAAGTTGCAACGGTAAAAAGCTTGTTAGCTTTCAACCAATACTTCATAAACTTCTTCTTCATCGCAGTTGCCATTCTCACAATTGTAGTATCTGAACTTCTCTCCCATTCATTTAGAAGTAATAAAACTTCACAAAATTCCTCGAAAAGAAGATTAGCAGTACAATAATCGGAACCGGAAATAAGCTTAGTGAGATCACTAAAATGCTTCAAGCAATTACTCAAGGTATCAATATAATTCCATTCATCTCCCGATGGGCAAGAATTGTATTTGTTGTCTTTGAGACGGAATTTACTAAAGACTTGCTTATATTCTAGTGCAACACTTAACATATCATAAGTGGAATTCCATCTTGTGCAAACATCAAGGAAAACATGTCTTCCATTCACACCAAGTTGTTTAGCAATATCATAGAAACTTTCTTGCACTTGTGGTGACATTGTAATATATTTAATACTTTTCCTCACATTATGAATAGCTTCGGAGATTTGCTTCAAATCATCTTGGACAACAAGATTAATAATATGTGCGGCACATCTCACATGAAAAAAAGAACCATTGCAAGGAAGTGTATCCAAAATACGATCCTTTGCCAAAGAGATAGCAACATCATTAGCCGTGTGATTATCAACGGTAACGGTAAAAATCTTACTATCAATATTCCATTGAAGCATGCACGACATAAAAACATCACAAATAATAATTCCCGTACCCCCTCTAACTTTAATAAAACCGACAACCCTCCGTTGCAAATTCCAATTAGCATCAATGAAATGAGAAGTAACACACAAGTATGATTTTTGTTGTGAAGATGCGGTCCACTTATCCATTGTGAAACTTATCCTACTTGTATGCGAGGAAAATGTGTCCAACAGCTTCTTCTTGTAATCAAGATAGACATTCATACACAATTCCGTGATTGTATTGCGAGAAGGAACTATGTGTTCGGGACGAAGAGATTGCAAATAATCCAAAAACCTTCTATGTGTCACTATATTGAATGGGTATTCATGCGCAATAATTGCTTGTGCAAGTTTATAGCGACTTTTCTCATTGTCAAATTGAAAATTTTCGAGGCTACAAGTTCCATCATCTTTCTTGGAGGATGCTCGTATCAACATTTGGCGTATATCGGCTCTCGGTTTCTTTGAACATGTTGTTATATGGTTCCTTAGGTGTGTAGTTCCAAGTCTACTATCCGCATTAGTTTTGAAATGACAATGCATGCACTCGGCTTTTTTGCGTTTTGTCACTATCTCTTTCCCATCCACCATTTCTTTTACATCCTCGTCATATTTTACAAAATCTTTTCACACCTCCGATCTACTTCTTGGTGGTTTTCGTATTTGAGCATTTGAGTTACTTGATGATTCTGTATTAATGGGTTGAGTGATAGATTGTTCATTAGGAGAAGACTTGATGAACACTATTTTGAACCTATGAGAAAAAAAATTAACATAATATATAATTAATCAATTTGCACCTATGAATATGCAGCAACTTAAATACTTAAACTACCAAAATACAGTGAATAATATATTCAAAAATAGAGTGAATAAGGGGAGAATAATACTTAAACTACCAAAATACTGAAGAATGATACCTGTCAGTTGCCGTCGACACTGGCTGCGGGAGAAGAAGGGGAGAAGAGGCGGGGGCGTGGCTGGCGACGGAGCTCGCAACGGGGTGTGGCGACTAGCGACGGGGCGTGGCTGGCGACTGGCGACTGGCGACGGAGCGGAGGCTTGAATTGGGGACGGGGGAGAAGAGGAAGACGGGGGAGGAGAAGAGGAATAGTCGATTTGGGAATTTTTTTTTTTTTGGGAATCGATTTGGGATTTTAGATCTGTAGTAGAATACGGGATTTAGGGTTTAATATTTTTTTGATGAAAACAAGAAAGGCGGAAGAAGAAGAACTGAAGAAGAGTAATTTAGGGTTTAATATTGATATAACTGTATAACATAAGTATATAACTATTAAATATATATATATATTAAATAAATAAATATTAAATAAAGCGGATATCCGTATCCGAATCCGCTTTTTTTAGGAATATCCGTATTTGTATCCGAATCCGATTTTTTTTGGATTTGGATATCCGAATCCGTATCCGTATCCGCCCGGATACGGATTTTTCATATCCGTATCCGCCAAAAAATCGGATTCGGATGCGGATCGAATCGGATATATCCTTATCCGAAAGCACCCCTATCCTTGACTCTACTCTTGTCCCCCATCTCAATCAACGCTACCAACCTGGTGCTCCGATACAATTTTGTTGAGTTTTTAACTGCGGAATAACTCACCAAAGAGATGCAAGAACAATAGAATCAAAAGCAATAGATAAAAGAACAACCAAACGCAACACACAAGAACACATGAGATTTTTTCGAGGTTCATCCAATGCAATGACTACTTTCCCGCGCAGAGGCACTCTTGCGATTTTGATGAGGACATCGGTTCAAGACGATTCAGGCGTTTCTATCAGCGCATGCATCATTTAGGACAGCTGCTTCATTAGTTTAGTATTTTATTCAGTAATCATATTTGTTTTTGGCAATTATAGCCATATGTAGTTGTTTTACAGTTTGCACCATTTCTTTTATGTATTAGAAATATATAGGCCTTGAGATTAATGAGAAGTCATGCTATTTTTGATTATTATTTTTTTTACTGTGATTGAGTTTTGCTTTTCATTAATCTTTTTGTGTGAGACACTGAGATACAATTTTAGGGTTTGTGATAAACTCTAAACTACACCCAAATCCCAAAATTTAAAAAATCCTAATCCTAATTAAATTATACTCTAATTCCCAAATCCCCTTTCTCTCTCCTTCCTCCCCCCCTGTCTGCTCCGAAACCCATCACTCACACTCTGCTGACCCTCCTTCATCGCCCTCGTCGCCCTCAACACCCCCAAACTCCACCTTCTTCCTCTTTCCTCTACTCACAGTCAAAACCCAATCCCGATCCTCCATTACCCCCGCGACCACCGTCAACACTTTCCCCGACTGCCCCTCCTTCAACCCGAAACCCTCGCCGTCGTTGACCTTTCACCCCCCGTCCTCTATTGCCTGCCGCCATCGCCCTCTCCATCACCATTTGACTGTCCCCCCTCCTCATCTAAACTCAACACCACCTCCGAATTCCCTCCACTCTGACCCGACGCTGTCGTTGGCGCCACTGCAAGCCACCGGCGCACCCACCACCACCCCCAACAGCCCGCCGTCGATCTCTTCCTTCCGAGCCCACAACAACAAGTGGGCGAAGATCGGATCTGAGTCTTTCCGATTGGATAGCTTTGGTGTCTGGTGTTTGGAGCAAAGGATTGATCTTTGTGTAAGAAGCAGAACACATAGCAATACGTTCTTCGAACCCGATAAATTTTTTCCACTTCTCATTTATTTGTTATACCATCTATCATCTTTATAATATTTTTTGATTTATCTGTCGTCCACAAATATCGAGAGTGTGTTCTACTTGCCTATTAGTGTACAAATCTTTATTGAATATCTTACATACTAAGAACGATTAAGTATTACTGTTGATTGATAGGATTGAACTTTTAATTGGGCTTGTTAAACTATTTCATATCTTGAAAATCCGCCAAACCAATTAATAGTTATAATTTCTAACTTAATCTGCATTACGTGTTGGTAAATTTAATCCTGGTTAAGTTTATATCATTTTGGTATCAGAGCAAAGGTTCTTAAAATCCTAGTTCTTGCATCATTTAGGCATCGTTTTTGCATTCATTTAGAATTGTTTAGAGTATTTTTTATTTTATTTTTTCTTTCGTTCTTTTAGATCACTTTAGATTAAAAAAAACTTGGGTGTATTTAAGACACGTTTTCTCAAATTTCACCAAACACACGACCCCTAGTTTTCCACCGTTCGTGAATGTGTCTTCGCAGCACCATCACAAATCCTGAAAAGTCTTTCTTGTCCCTCCCAAACCATCCAATTAAGAACCCTAGACTTCCGTGAGCCCCTCCTCGAACTGAGATGAACAACTCTGATATTTTCACTACCCTAGCTGCCATTCAAGCAACTTTTGCTAATATCAATCAGAGGCTTGAGAAAGTGAAATTGAATCAAATTGTTGCCCCTGAGCTTCATGCTAATCGTCAGATTCCTCAAGGAAATGATCGTGACGATCGATGTCAAGATCGTGACCCTAAAGAACAATACGAAAAGAACGTTAAGGCTGACGTTCCCCACTTTGAAGGCCGTATGGAACCCCAAGCTTATCTCGATTGGAACCGTGCCATGGACCAATATTTCTTGTGGTTTGACATGAGCAAAGCCCTGAAGGATAAATTTGCCATTATGAAATTGACTGGTAAAGCTCAACAACATTGTACCAGTCTTGAACATGCCCGTAGAGGCCGAGGCCTGGCACCCATAGCCACTTGGAAAGCCATGAACGAGAAGCTCACTGAGAGATATGTGTCGTTATCGTTCCACACCCGATTGCTAGATTCATGGAACCAACTTTATCAAGGAATCAAATACACCCAAGAGTATGTTGATAAGTTTGATGACTTCCTTATTCGGTGCAATACCTTTGGTAAAGAGAGCGAAGAACAAACTCTCTCTAGGTTCAGAGCTGGATTACGAGCCGATCTTAGGAACGAGCTAATTCATAGAAACATAAACTCCTTGGCCGCAGCTTATGCCCTTGTTTTCGATATGGATTTCCTTAATGCAAGTTCCCATTATAAATCCAGCGATTCGAGGGATCATTTCTCTAGAATGACCCCCACTGACCCCTCTAGGCCTAAGCTCCCCTCTTCTCAGTACCCCAATAAATCTTACCCCAGCAAGCCTAATTCAAATCCCTATCCACCAAGATATGACAATAAGGGTAAGAACACCGAAAAAGACCACTCGAAGGTTGATCCTCTCACTAAGTGCTATAAATGTAAGGGATACGGTCATGTTGCTTGCAACTGTCCCAGCCCCAGTAGGATCAATATAGTAGAGGGTATCGTTGGCATCGCTGATGATTTCGACAATGAGTTTTCCTATGAGTCTATTGAAAGCGATGACTTCGGCGAAGAAGAGGAGGACCAGTATCTCCATTGTATTCGGTCGATCCAATCACCTCACTTGAATGTAGTCAGATGTGTTGTCCCAACCAAAAGAAGATGATTGGAAGCGCACTGCTATAGTTCACACCTTTACAACTATAGGTGGCAAAAAATCTAAGGAGATTGCTGATAGTGGGAGCTGCGTCAACGCTGTCTCTTCTGCGGTCTTAGCTAAGACCAGACTTAAAGTTGAACCCCATCCACACCTATACAAAGTATGTTAGATTGATGCGACAACCTTCTAAGTAACACATTGATGTTTGGTCTTTGTGGACTTCAAAGCTTACAAAGAGCAAATTTGGTGCGATGTGCTCAAAATGGATGTTGGTCAAGTCATTTTAGGGAGACCTTGGTTATAAGACCACGCTGTGACCATATTTGGTCGATCCAACCAATGTGTATTCCGGCACGACGGACTAAAAATAAAGCTCATACCCGTGAGACCACGAATTGGTCAAGCTGAAACAACACCAGCTCCCTCGAGAAAGGGCAAGGATTTAACGTATATGGGTGAAAAGGAACCCACGAAAGAAATTGACAAAGGGGCTATAATTCTTCTACTCACAGCGAGAGAAGTCCCTAAAGATCACAAGTCACTCATCCCGCCTCAAGTTACTCACGTTCTTCAGGAATTTGCAGATGTGTTTCCTGCTGACCTCCCCAAGCAGTTGCCCAATCTTCGTGACATTCAACATGCTATTGATCTGGTTACGAAAGCGAGTCTACCTAACTTGCCACATTATCAGATGAATCTGACAGAACATGCTGAGTTGAAAAGGCAAGTTGATGAGTTATTGGCAAAGAGCTTCATCAGAGAAAGCTCAAGTCCTTGCGTTGTTTTCTTTCTATTGACGCTAAAGAAAGATGGAAACTGGCGTATGTGTGTGGACAGCCGTGCCATAAACAAGATCACGGTAAAGTACCTTTTTTCCATTTCCTGTTTGGATGACATGTTGGACATGATGTCTGGTACCACAATCTTTTCCAAGAATGTTCTTAAAAGTGGTTACCACCAAATACGTATTCGTCCTGGTGATGAATGGAAGACCGCCTTCAAGACGAAAGATAGCCTGTACGAATGGATGGTCATGCCGTTTGGAATGACGAATCCCCCGAGCACGTTTATGAGAGTTATCTGTTCCTTTATGGGTAAGTTCCTTGTGGTGTACTTTGATGATATTCTCATTTAAAGCCGATTCATTAGGCAACATTTTGACCATTTGAGAAAGGTCTGCGGTGAAGGAACAACTTTACGCTAATCCTACCAAATGTACATTCCTCTTCGATCAGACTATCTTTCTAGGATTTATTATTTCTGTCAGGGGAGTTTCGCTGACCTAGAAAAGATACGAGCTTTTGCTGAGTGGCCTGAACCCCGTAATATTCGTGATGTCGGAGTTTTTATGGACTTGCCACCTTTTATCGTCGGTTTGTGCAAGAATTTAGCACAATTATGGCTTCGATAACCGACTGTTTGAAGAATTCGTCTAGTCGAAAGAAGCCACAAAAGCCTTTCAAGAGATCAAGAAAAGAATGACTCAGACACCTGTCATGAGGTTGCCTGATTTCACTAAAGTCTTTGAAATAATGTGTGATGCTTTTGGTATTGGTATATGTGGAGTCATCAGTCAAGAGAGTCATCCTGTTGCTTATTTCAACAAAAAGCTGAACGAGGCAAAACAAAAATACTTCACTTATGACAAAGAGTTTTATGCATTAATTCAGTCACTTCGCTATTGGCCACATTACCTTTTGCCGCAAGAATTCATCATTTTCTCAGACCATGAGGCCTTAAGATTCCTTAATTCTCAGCAAAAGGTGAATCCGAGACATGCTTGATAGGTAGAGTTCTTACAAGAATATTCGTATACCATTAGGCATATAAAAGAGATTGATAATAAGGCCGCGGATGCGCTAAGTCGTTGTCACATGATCTTATCTACACTGCGCACTGAAATTATTGGTTTTGAGAGATTAAAAGATGAGTATGCTTCCTGCCCAGATTTTCACGAGATCTACACCTCTTTGAAGGATGACATCACTTGAGTGATAGATGATTATTTCTTGAAAGATGATTATTTCTATTATCGCTCCAAATTATGCATTCCTAGTACATCATTACGAGAGTATCTTGTTTGGGAATTGCACGCTGGTGGCCTTGCTGGACACTTTGGGCATAGCAAGACCATTGATGCTGTGGAACATATGTTTTACTGGCCTAAACTAAAGAGAGACGTTGCGAGACTTGTTAACAGATGTCATACTTGTCAACTCGCCAAGCAACAAAAACAAAACTTAGGCATGTATACTCCATTACCTGTTTCCAGTCGTCCTTGGAAAGATGTGAGTATGGATTTCGTGTTAGACTTACCGAAAACAAAAAAGAAACACAATTCCATTCTTGTCGTCGTGGATCGTTTTTCTAAAATGGCCCACTTCCTCCCATGCTCAAAAACTTTCGATGCATCTCGTGTAACTCAGATCTTCTTTGATAACATTGTGAAGCTACATGGGTTGTCAAAAACCATTGTGTCCGATAGGGATGTGAAATTCACGAGTTATTTTTAGAAGACCCTATGACACAAGATGGTACGAAATTGAAGTTCTCTTCAGCTTTCCACTCACAGACTGATGGTCAGAATGAGGTTGTCAATCGGAGCCTTGACAATCTCTTACGTACTCTTGTAGGAGAGAACTTGGGAACGTGAGACTTAAAATTAACGGTTGCTGAATTTGCTTATAACACATCTAAGAATAGAACCACCGGCATGAGTCCACATGAAGTTGTACATGGTTACCATCCTAGGCAGCCTATAGATCTTGTTCCCATGTTAGAACATCACCCAGTCTCAGAATCTGCATCTGCATTTGCATCCCGGATTCATGACTTGCATAGAGAAATTTTCAAGAAAATTAATGAGAATAACTTTAACTACAAGCTAAGAGCAGATATTAGAAGAAAATTTAAAATTTTTAATTTGGGTGACGAAGTGATGGTTCGGATTTGTCCGGAACGGTTTTCAGTTGGATCCGTTAAGAAGTTGAATGCACGTGCTGTAGGCCCATTTAAAATTCTTCATAAAATCAAATGATAATGCCTATGTCGTTGACCTTCCTAAAGATTTTGGTATAAGTAAAATTTTTAATATTGAGGATATAGTACCCTATGAAGGCCCATAATTTAACCATAGAAATCCTCTTATAGATGAACCTATCCTGCAGCCTACTGGTGAGATTTTCATATTACCCCCACTACCTGATACTACTTACCCACCGACAGAAAAATTGGATAATATTTTAGATGATCAGATAATCTCTACTAGAGATGATGGTATTCATAGGTATTTGGTAAGATGGAAAAATAAGCCGGAGTCGGAGAATACTTGGATAGATCGTGGAAAGCTCCAACGCTTTGATCCAGTCCTTTTGGAGCACTATGACAGGAGGACTGGTTTTGACTCGATTGGGTCGAGCCCTCTCCCACCCGGTGAGAATGATGATGACATCAGTTCAAGATGATTCAGGTGTTTCTATCAGCGCAGGTATCGTCTAGGACAGCTGCTTCATTAGTTTAGTATTTTATTTAGTAATCATATTTATTTTTGGCAATTATAGCCATATGTAGTAGTTTTAAGATTTGCACCATTTCTTATATGCATTAGAATATTTTTGAGATTTTAGAATATTTTGAGATTTGTTTCAAGATTTGTTTTGAGTCTATTTATAGGCCTTGAAATTAATGAGAAGTTCTGCTATTCTTGATTAAAAAAATTACTATGATTGAGTTTTTCTCTTCATTAATCTTTTTGTGTGAAACATTGAGATACAATTTTAGGGTTTGAGATAAACTCTAAAACTACACCCAAATTCCCAAATTAAAAAATGCTTACCCTAATTAAATTATACTGTAATTCCCAAATCCCCTTTTTCTCTCCTTCCTCCCCCCCCATCTGCTCCGAAACCCATCATCCACACTCTGCCGACCCTCCTTCATCGCCCTCGTCGCCCTCAACACCCCCAAACTCCACCTTCTACCTCTTTCCTCTACTTATAGTCGAAACCCAATCCCGATCCTCCATTACCCCCGCGACCACCGTCAACACAACACTTTCCCCGACTGCCCCTCCTTCGACTCGAAACCCTCGCCGTCGTCGACCTTTCACCCCCCCGTCCTCTATTGCCTGCTGCCATTGCCCTCTCCATCAACATTCGACTGTCCCCCCTCCTCATCTAAACTCAACACCACCTCCGAATACCCTCTCCGACTCGACGTTGTCGTTGGCGCCACTGCAAGCCACCGACGCACCCACCACCACCACCAACAGCCCGTCGTCGATCTCCTCCTTCCGAGCCCAAAACAACGAGTGGGCCAAGATCGGATTTGATTCTTTCCGATTGGATAGCTTTGGTGTTTGGTGTTTGGAGCAAAGGATTGGATCATTGTGTGAGAAGCAGAACACATAGCAATATGTTCTTCGAACCCGGTAAATTCTTTCCACTTCTCATTTATTTGTGATACCATCTATCATCTCTATAATATTATTTGATTTATCCGTCGTCTACAAATATTGAGAGTGTGTGTTCTACTTGCCTATTAGTATACAAATCTTTATTGAATATCTTACATGCTAAGAACGATTAAGTATTACTGTTGATTGATAGGATTGAACTTTTAATTGGGCTTGTTAAACTATTTCATATTTTAAAAATCCATCAAACCAATTAATAGTTATAATTTCTAACTTAATATGCATCACATGTTGGTAAATTTAATCCTTTAAGATTCTTGGAAGTTCTTTATTTAGGGTTAAGTTTACATCAGATTTCCACTACAAATATGAAGAACAAGTTTACAAATCTCTCAAGAACTCACCACCAAGGTGTAGGGTTTCTCTCTATCTGCCTTTCTCTCAGTGAAGGCTAATAGATCTTTCTTTTCTTTTCTCTTTGTTTTTCATAACCCTAAAATCGTACACAATACAATATATATAGGCTTTCACAACTTCTAATCTCAGCTGCTCATCAATCAGCGTCGCGACGGTCGACCACAACTCATGGACGGTCGACCGGTTCATGCCTTCGACTGTACATGATCTAACAAAGAGTGGGTCGGTCGACTACGCGGTCGATCGGTCATTCCTTCAAGTATACAGGGTTGCAACAGAGAACGAGATGGTCGATTGTGCGGTCGATCGTGCACTGCCTGTACATAGTCGGTCGGAGGTGCGGTCGGGGTTGCGGTCGACCACAACTCTGCCTGTAGCTTCAGACTGCTTTTGACCTATTTGCTCTCACTTCGACTCTTCTTCTTGTCTGTCTTCTTCAACCCCATTATCGTGTATTTGGATCCACAAACCCCAACAGGTTTGTCCTCAGGTTTTTGACCATCGATGGGGGCAAGTGGGATCACCCAGGTAGAGTGATCCTTAACATTCCAACAATGCAAGTTTAGTGTAATGTACAGTGTTGGAGAGAATTTAAGTTTGAGAAAGTATGGAGAAACCATATGTTGAAAGATATTGTAATACTCCTATTTCTTTTTCTATCTTTTCTCTTGGGGTTATATATCACCCACCATACTACCTATGAGTTAATTAGACCTTTATATGTGCTTATTCCACCCTGTTGCGGAAATGAAGTATTCAAGCAACACAAGTATGGATAATGGATGAAATAATAAAAACACAGGCCACTGAGTACACATTAAATGCAAAGGTAAATTACAAATTCCTTTAGAAACTCAGCAATATAGAACTTTACAAGAATTCAGCCAAAAATCTGTATTTCATTAGAAGGAAACACTCTTTCGGTTTTGTTATATTTCTCAAGGTTCTCTCTCAATATGGTTGTAATTGTCTCTCACAAGAAAATGCGCACAAGTATTTACATAGGGTTAACATAAAATATTTTTTGTCTTCCAGCATATAAGCCACAAGCCTGTCAGCCATTTTTTCTTTTTCTGGAAAATGCCTCTGTTGACGGGATCCCAATCCAGTCAAGTAGCCCCTGCAACTCATGGCAAACCTGGGTTGCAATCAATCGACTGCATCCCTATTTATTTTGCCACTTAACCCAGTTCTCGGTGGATCTATTTACTGTTGGGATCCCAATACAGTCAAGTAGCCCCTGCAACTCGATGGCAAACCTGGGTCGCAATCAATCAACTGCACCCCTATTTAGTTGGGCCCTTTATCCAATTCTCTCTCTGTCTCTGGTGGTGGTGCAGTATCGGTTTGAAGATTTAATATAATTTTCTGATTTTTTTAGCAGACATAATCGTTATGTGGGAGAAAAATTTGATATGAGATGTATCTGCTGATTGTTAAAAAATTGTGAACTATAATATTTACTGCAAAAATACTTCCACTTCAAAATGACATATACAACAACTAAACACATCTGTCGAAGACTATTCATATTCTCCACAACCAATCCCCTATCAAATAATATATGTTCGTCAACTTCTTCGTCTACAAACTTGCTTTCCTGCCTAGGGTTTCTTCATGTTTGTGAGAATATCTATTGCCTCATTTGCAGATTTCACCTTCGTGATGTGGAACCCTGTATTCTTTGTTAACCCAAGACAAATTGCCCCAAGCACCTTGGGACGTAGGATATTCCATGACATGGTCTGCACTATCAGATCATCTCCGAAAAGGGACTTTGGCGATCTTTCTGAGATTACTATTCTTTGATCTGAAGCCTCAACTGTCCCACCAAATCTTGGCATGAAACTCATCAATCCGGATTTCATATTCTTTCTTGTCCAACCTTCTCTTTGATACCAGTTGTAACAATTGAATAACATAAACTGACATCAAAGCAGGGGCGGATCCAGGATTGAAAAGTAAGGTGGCTGGAAAAAAAATTCACACAAGGTAGGTAACATTCAAAAAATATATAAAGTTGCTATAGTTACCAGAGAGGTAAAGTTGTTATAGATTCTAGATGGAATACAGTTGGGCTTGGGACCAAAAAATAAATAGAAGACTCAAATATATATGGGGTGGGCTTTAAAACATATGTGGGAGGGGCTGAAGCATACATTCTATACTGATATTTCAAAAAAAAAAAAAAAAATACAAAGAAATGTCAAAATGTTGGGGGGGGGGGGGGGGGGGGGGGCTGTAGTATACCCCAGCCCCCCCCCCCCCGGATCAAAGATATACACGGTGGTAACCATTGCTAATAAGAAATGTGTTAAGTAGTTAGTGAGGTGAGTAAAGTACTGCAGTACAAATCATGCTGTATAAATGACTAAATTCATGTCATCTACTTTGCCCGAGTGTACAGTAGTATATTAAGTACATATTTCTTTTACTAATCTGTATTGGGTATTAATTAAAACGATGGTTGAGAAGTGAGCAAAGGAGGCTTCAGTATTAATTTAAAAAGATGGTTGGAGAGTGATGAGGGAGGCTATTCGAATAACAAGGCCAGGTTCATATTTACCTCACAATTAGCTTGTATATTTCTTTGTTAATGCTGATAAAAAGTTGTATGGTTGCGATTTACTCCAGAGAAGATGGATGTCTGATTTATTGGGTAGCACACAACTATAGGTCCACATGAACCCATACAATTGAAGTAACATTGGTAGAATTGAGGAGAGTAGCAGAGGAATGCAAGAGAAAATGATATTCATATCCGATTTCGGATTCAAAGGTGAATACTAAATTAAAGAGAGAGAATTAGCCTATAAAATAGTCACTAGTCATTAATAGAATAAGCAACACCAACTGAAACATGGATGCGAATAAATTGTTAAAAGGTTAATATTAAAATAAGGCTAAATTACAGATAAATACCACACCCTATCCTATAAGATGAACTTAAGGATAAACTTGATATAAGCCAATTAAAGTCATTGGCACATCATGACAATTACAAAAAATGTTTTGTGATATTTATTTTAAGAAACAGTGAAAGATATTGGTTTTCTTTCCTGAAATTTAACCGTAAAATGAAACAAACTTTGTAAAATTCTTTGTTGGATTTTATGTATTCTTTATTGGAATTTATGTAGAAAGTTGAAATTAAAACAAAATTATTCCTATTCATTGTTATTGAAATTCTAGCTATGAGGAAAGGACACTTCTATCTGTAAGCTTGGTTGGGTTGAACGTTTTTGTTGAACACACATATCGGCCACAACAGTAAATCTTTCTATTTTGTCTTTTCAAAAAATTTTGTGTTAAAGTGTTTCGTGTCACATTGTGTCCATGCTTCTTTTAATTATTTCTATCCAAATTCGTAATAGCAGGCTCATGGCTATGTTTATCTGTTGGTTTGCAGGTGTCAATGTGATTGTGTACTTCCTTTATATCCAATTGACAAGTCTGCATGTAAATTTTGATAGCAAGTGGAAGAATGCCGTTCCAGATCTCGTCGGCATACAGATAATCCTAACTCAAATAGTTCTTTCTTTGACGAAGCAGTCCGGTACCATCGGATGGATGTAGCAGTGGAGTATATCTCTGCTCATATTTGTAGGTAGCCCCTGTTTCTTTGTTCTTCAGCAGATGTGTATCAGATAACAATACAAATGCCGACCTTTTGGGAAGTTTAACAACAGATATATGCCTACAATTCTATTCTATTCTGTATGTAACCTATTTGTGACATCCATATTTTTTCCATTTCATTTCGATTGAAGTTGTTGGACCAGTAAAACTTAATAGTCTTCTGTTCCATACTTCTGTTTGAAAAAGATCTGAACTACTGCGCCGTTTACGGGAATTAGAAAATCTACATTGACATTTAGCAGTGCATACTGCATGATCTACACAGCATGATCTCCGATCCGGCGGTAAGACAGTTGTTTACAAGAGGGAGATCACAAGTTCAAGAAAGAAATCAAATACTGCACTCCCAACTGAATTTCATAAGATTCCTCCACTAGAATTGCACTTTCAAATCATTGCAAGTATTTGTCAGCTTTTTATGTTGGGAAGAGAACTTTCTGCTTCAAATTCAGGAAAATATTACAGCACCACTAAATTGGGAAATCCAATCAACTCCAGGTCATGTCAGCTAATCGTCAATCATCTTTTTCACACCAAAAAGGAGGAAGGTAACAAAAAAGGAATGCAAGGGGGTGTTTCAAATTGCCTATAAGTGCCAAAGGTCCCTACAAAAAGAAAAGGCCTATAGAAAAAACCATAGAGTCAGCAATAGCAATAGCAATTGCAATTTGATTTTAGTGGCCATTGAAATGATTCTCTAATAAATGGGACTGAATTGCAATCTATGCCACATCTGTCTGTCTGGATTCCCTTTGCCATTTCCATTTGACTCACCACTATTGGTGTTTTAAGGAATGTTACTTGTGTGCCCTTTGGCATTAGGTCCCTTCCTTCCCTTCACAAAGTCCTTGGACCCATCATGTACCTTCCCACTATCAGATCAGCACTAAGTATTTTAACAAGGTGTAATATGCCCACAATGCATACAAGTGTTCTGTGTCCCAATTAGTGATAATATCTTTGGAGTTCAATCCTACCAAGATACTCTTTATATTGTGTTTTTACTATTCAAGGTGAGTAGAAGACGATCTTAAAAAGGACAAGGAGAAGATTAGCCTGCCTATATATGCCAAATACTTGATACAGAAGAAAGATACAGTTGTCCTTTTAGTTTTACCTCTACAGCCCTAATATATCTGAAAGTAGGAGGATTCAGATACCAAAATCACCTAGATCAAAATCCCAATTAATTATTCTGTGAAGTACTAACATTTTCATGCTTTTCTAAAAGTTGAATCTGTTAGGACTTTTAGGCTTTTTGCTGATAATCCAAGGAGCAGTTGATTGAATGCTAGAGTTGACTAGTTTTGTCTGCGAACTAATCAATTAATTAACTTCTATAACCAGTTTGATTGGCCTATGCTTAATTAAACAAATGCTGTAGCCGGTCAACTGGTTTGTTGATAATTATTCCGTTTCTAATTCTACAAGAATGATTTCTGGCCTTTGTATAAGGTTCATGATGATATATTTCACCTTAGTGGAAACATCGATATCGCTGTTGCCTTCAGTCATCATCATGGTCAATTATTGCATGTCATCTTCAAACTTTGCTTTTTTATGTCAGGATCAGCTGCTTCCAGATATATACTACATGCTGGTAGCGCTGTACGCTTGAAACCGCCTTCTGTTAGGAAATTACGAGGATCTACACAATCAACACAACCCATGAAGCAAGATTAGATCATACCAAATACACAATGCACACAAGAATTGTTTCGGTTGGGACTTTCGTCTTAATCCGGAAAGGAAGAACCGAGATATTATTCAACTAGAGAAAATACAAGAATATTACAATTCTCACCACGATCCTCTCTCAAGCCTATTGAAACTTGATGCTGCTTACAATGGCGAAACTCTCTCACCTTCTCTATGAAGTGCTTTCTTCTTTTATTCGGCACTCAATAGAATCATCATGGATCTATGAGCCGTTACAATTGTTTATATAGATCTAGAGACAAACCCGAAGTTGATATCTTGTTACAATAGCCGTTGGATAGTACATAAAAGATAACCCTACGATAGGAGCCACACGATCCAACTTGAAGAGCAAGTTGGGCTTTTCACGAATCACCTAGACTCAAGCCCGAAACCCATCAGTGCCGCTGTCGGTCGACCGCACAAACAAGGCGGTCGACTGTCCTCCAATCTAGAAGACTTCTTGCATGAGACGGTCGACCGCAACTTCTGCTGTAGCTGCTACTGACTGTTTCTTGCCTCCACTCCGTTTCCAATCACCTTTGTCTCTCCATCGTCTTATCGTCTTCTTATCCAATATCGTATGTAAGACATAAACCCAACAATCTCCACCTTGGATTGCATACGCATGAATCCATACCTGTGTGATTTAAAACTATTCTAGACCTTTCTTCTCCGCTTTGTAAACAACATGTTTCTATGGCTTCTCCTGCTAGTTGAACAAACCTCCACCTGTTTTCCTCTAGATGTATGCTCCCCTCAAGGGCACACCCATATAGATGTAATCACGGAGGTGCCACCCTCCACATGAACTCCATCTACATCAAGGCTTTCTCCACCTTCCAACGGTATTCGAACGTTGCAGTCTTGCGTCGGTAATTCTAGTGACGACTTACTAGATGATGCTTTAGGAACAATGGGCTTCCATACACTCGGCCGAGTTTTTCTGCTCCCACAAAGCTGGTAGAGGTTGTGCTGACCCTGCCCAATCTTCCTCTTACCCTTCATTACCTTACGACGACTATCCCAAACTGTCAAAACTCCACCCCGAGCTGTGTACCTGCAGCCACGAGCATCAAGAGTACCCAAGGATATAAGATTCTTTTGTATCGAAGGAATATGCATGACCGCTTCTAGTGTGAACCCTTTACCATCTGGCATCTCCAATTCTACTGTTCCCTCACCCACCACTTCACAAATCTCACCACTCCCCGTTCTCACACTACGGCTTGTTGATGACTTGTAAGTAGAAAACATCTCCCTCTCGGAGCAAATATGAGAAGAACTTCCTAAATCAAGATACCAACTTGAATCTACATCTGGAGAACTTGAAATAAGAAGACAATAATCGACATTATTACTTGACTCAGTTGCGCTGACTATATGGGCTTGTTCCCCTTCTTTAGTAGCACTCTTCTGACTCAACCACTTATGACAGTCTCTCTTTTAAGCCCAACTTCTCTACAGTAATGGCAACGAATCTTACCCTTGTGTGCCGCATCCCTTCCAAATGAAGTATCACCATTCACCGCAAAACACCCTAAAGAAATAGACCCTCCTTTATGAGTCTCATTTCTTAGTTCATCTTCCTTCAGACCCTTAATCACCCCGGCTATAGTAAGTGTCTCCTTGGCCGATTTTCCATGTAGCATGGTAGTTATCAAGTGATCATAAGAAGTTGGCAGTGAATAAATCAAGTTGAAAGCTTTATCCTCTTCGCTAAGATTATCAGCGTTAATCGCCTTCATTTCAGATATTACCTTATTGAACTCCACAATATGATCTTGAAGATGGGTACCTTCCTTCATTGAGAACCTCAACAGCTTCTTTTTCCAATACATCCGATCTA
Source organism: Hemerocallis citrina (assembly GCA_017893485.1). Lineage (NCBI taxonomy): Eukaryota > Viridiplantae > Streptophyta > Magnoliopsida > Asparagales > Asphodelaceae > Hemerocallis > Hemerocallis citrina. The sequence goes on along the minus strand of CM030360.1, from coordinate 285,273,000 downwards.
GCAACGACGATCTCGAGTAGTCAGTTTTGAGTCTCGCCCATAGACTCGCTGCACTTTTCTCCTCAAGGATATTATACTTGACTTAGTCTGCCAATTGCAACCGGACTAAACTCAAGGCCATCAAACAAATCTCATCCCACTTCTCCTGGTTCATGTCGGTTGGCTTCTTGTCTTCTAGGGCAAGGTGCAAGTCCTTCTAAACCAAAATATCATACATGTCCACCTTCCATAGATTGAAGTTGATCTTTCCGTCAAACTACTTGATCTTCGTCTTTTAATCTGCCATCTCCAAAGAACTCGAACAAACCCACGAATCCTGATTGCTCTGATAATAGTTGTTAGGAAATTATGAGGATCTTGTTGAGTCTTTGACACAATCAACACAAACCACCAAGCAAGACTAGATCACACCAAATACACAATGCACACAAGAATTATCCCGGTTGGGGCTATCGCCTTAATCTGGGGGAGGAAGAACTGAGATATTATTCAACTAGAGAAGATACAAGAATATTACAATTCTCACCCCGACCCTCTCTTAAGCCTATTGGAACTTGATGTTGCTTACAATGGAGAAACTCTCTCACCTTCTCTATGAAGTACTCTCTTCTTTTATTCGGCACTCAATAGAATCATCATGGATTTATGAGCCGTTACAATTATTTATATAGATCTAGAGACAAACCCTAGATATCTTGTTACAATAGACATTGGATAGTACATAAGAGATAAACCTACGATAGGAGCCACATAATCCAACTTGAGGAGCAAGTTGGGCTTTTCACGAATCACCTAGACTCAAGCCCGATACCCATCAGTGCCGCTGTCGGTCGACCGCACCAACAAGGCGGTCGACTGTCCTCCCCTCTGGAAGATTTCTTGCATGGGAAGGTCGACCGCTCATTATGAATGGTCGACCGCAACTTCTACTGTAGTTGCTGCTGACTGTTTCTTGCCTCCACTCCATTTCTAATCACCTTTGTCTCTCCATCGTCTTATCTTATTCTTATCCAATATCGTATGCAAGACATAAACCCAACACTTTCTACCTGTAGTAAAGACTATGAAGCGATCCTGACATATGTTCAATTTATTAAGGGCGGACTCAGGGGGAATCTTTGTTGGGATTGGGACGTCAATGAACGTTCATTGTCACAACAGAACTAAATAGAGCAATGAGAAAGTTGAAGCAGATGAGACGAATTAATTGAGCAAACAAGTAGATCCACCAATCCAACATATAAACAACAAGGATCTATCCCGGTTAGCTTTTGGTTAATCCGGGGGGAAATATAGGGAGATTTGATATTCATCTAGAAGATATTACAAGGAGTTACTGATTCACTCAATACAAAAAATTAAACTTACTCACCAAGAACTATCTCTTTCTTAAGCATCTCTTTACAATGAAGAAAATAATCTATGAAGTATTCTAGTCTCATATTGAAGGAGTTTACAATATGTATAGAAGAATAGAGAGAACCCTAGGTTTAATCTTGATTCTTAGTCGTCCGATATAACCTGAAAAAGAAGTGACTGAATAGGAGCCGTATGATCTAACTCGAAGTTGAAGATTGGACTGAAACAACCTAACAAATTGAGGCCTAAAACGAACACAGCGCCGCGGTCGATCGACCGTCCAACAAGATCGGTCGACCGTCCTTCTCTCGGCCAAACCCTGTGCAACTGCGGTTGGGTGTGCGGTCAACCGCAACTTTGGATAGTTGACCGCAACTCTGCCTGCACTATTGCTGCTCTGTTTTCTTTTACTCTCTTCAACGCTTTGACCTCCGTGCTTCATCTTACCTTCTTCTAATCTGAACCACGAGGATTCAAGACACATTCCTAACAAATTCCACATTGGATTGCATACGAGTGCTATCACATGATGTGATTATTCATCTCCAAACTCTAATGAACTCCATTTGCAAAAACACTTAGAATAATAGCTTCTCCTTCTAGTTGAACTGATCTCTTCCCATTCTCACCGATCCAGTATACCCTTTCAAGGGTACACCTCTATATATGTACTCACGGAGTTGCCAACCTCCGCACGAACTCCACCTACTCTTAAGCATTCTCCACCTCTCGACGATATTCGAACATCGTAGTCTCGATTCGATGATACCAGTTGCGTCAAACTAGATGAGCTTGTGGGAATAACGACAAAAATGAGAAACACTTGCGCAAGTATTTCGGATTCCCCAAAGCTTGTAGAGATTATTTTGGCTTGGCCCCATCACTCTCATACCTCTAATCACCTTACGACGACCCTAAAAGTAGACAGAACTCCCCATCGAGCTGTGTACCTACAACCCCGTGCATCAAGAGTTTCCAAGGAAATCAGATTCCGTTTAAGCAGAGGAATATGCAAAACATCCCTTAAAGTGAACATGTTTAGACCTGACATCTCTCAACTGTCCCTTTACCTACTACTTCACAAATCTGTCTAGTTTCCGTTCTCACACAATGCCTTGTAGTAGACTTATAAGTAGAAAACAACTCCCTCTCGAAGCAAAAATGAGAAGAACTCTCTGAGTCAAGAAACCAACTAGAGTCCACTTATAAAGAATTTGAAACAAGAAGGCACGAATCACCTGAATGAAAGACACTAACCACATAAGCAGCATTCTTGGCGCTCTTCCGATTCTGTAATTTCCAGCAGTCTTTCTTGATATGCCCTGGTCTCTTGCAATATCGGCAACATATCAAATCCTTTTGCATAGCACTTTGTCTTTCTCCTGAAGGACCATTCACAGCTAGAAAACTTGTGGGAATAGACGATGATTTCTGAGTCTCATTCTTAAGTTGATTTTTCTTTAATGCTTTGATTACATCATCTACCGAAATACTCTCATTGGCAGATCTACCCTGTAGCATGGTAGTGATCAAGGGCTCGTACGAATTCGGCAGTGAATATATCAGGTTGAAAACTTTATCTTCCTCACACACATCCGCGTTGATCGCCCAAAGTTCAGATAATATCTTATTGAACTCTGTAATGTAGTCTTGGAGATCGGTACCTTTCTTCATAGATAAACGGAATAACTTTATCTTCCAATGCATCCGATTTAATAACGACGAACCAGAGTAGTCAGCTATGAGTTTTTCCCATAAACTCGCCGCATCACTTTCTTCAAGAAATCTGCACTTGACCTTGTCCGCCAATGATAGTCGGATCAGACTTATGGCTCTTTCACGAATATCTTCCCAAACATCATCCTTTACATCAGATGGCTTTTCTTTCTTCTTAACAGCTATCTGCAAACATTCTTGAACAAGGACATCATACATGTCAACCTTTCAAAGATTGAAATTGATCTTTCCAACGAACTGTTTGATCTTCAAAATACTGTGGCCTATCATCTTAACCAAGGGACTCGGCAACCAGAAGCTCTGATACCAGTTGTTGGGATTGGGGCATCAACGAACGCCCATTGTCGCAGCAGAACTAAATAGTGCAATGAGGAAGTCGAAGTAGATAAGACGAATCAATTGAGCAAGCTAGTAGATCCACCAATCCAACACAAACATAACGATGATTTATCTCGGTTAGCTTTTGCTTAATCCAGGGAAAAATATAGGAAGATCTGATATTCAACTAGAAGAGATTAATAGGAGTTACTAATTGACTCAATACAAGGAATTAAACTTACTCACCAAGAACTATCTCTTTCTCAAGCCTCTCTTTGCAATGGAGAAAATAATCTATGAAGTACTCTACTATCATATTGGAGGAGTTTACAATATATATAGAAGAATAGAGAGAACCCTAGGTTTAATCTTGATTCTCAATCGTCAGATATAACCTGGAAAAGAAGTAACTGAATAGGAGCCGTACGATCTAACTTAGAGTTGAAGATTGGACTGAAACGACCTAACAAACTGAGCCCAAAATGAACACAGCACCGCGGTCGGTCGAACGTCCAATAGGATCGGTCGACCGTCTTCCTCTTGGCTAAACCCTGTGCAACTGCGGTCGGGTGTGCGGTCGGGTGTGTGGTCATGGGTGTGGACGACCACAACTTTGGACAGCCGATCGCAACTCTGCCTGCACTATTGCTGCTCTGTTTTCTTCTACTATCTTTGACGCTTCGACCTTCGTGCTTCATCTTAACTTCTTCTAATCTAGACCGCAAGTATTCAAGACACATTCCTAACAATCAGCTTTGTAATCTAAACCATTTTACCGTGCATCCTTTCTACTGTGATTAGCCCTTTCGCCTGATAAATCTGGACGAACCTACAAAAACAGATATTGTGCAGACTTGAATGTGTGTGATCCTAAATAGTGAGCATATTTCATCGTAAATAAGTTATTTAATTCTAATTTCTCTACGTCTTTTCAGGAATCTTTATTCTTCTGCAGCATAGAATTACAGTGTTGTCAAGACTGATAGATCCAATACACGATGAAACTGGTTGAAGAAGACTAATAAGACGAATCATCGAAGTGGGAGCAGATTAGAGTTTCACAGCTGCAGCAGTAGCTACATTCTCGAATAGTGCAGTCGACCGACATGCATAGCCTCCCTACTCGAGAGCTGTGTAGTCGATCGCACAGTCGATCGTCCTACTCTCTGTTCACTCGTTGGGTGATTGTAGTCGACCGTCACTTCGTGCAGTTGACTGTGCAGTGCTATTTGATCAATGGTTGAGATCTAATCTCTTATAATCCTAGATATATGTAAAGTGCACGATTATTAGGGTTAAGGGGTGATAATTCCAAGAGAAAAAAAGAGATCTAGTAGTCGTTCTTGAGAGAAGAAAAATCTTACACCATGGTGGTGAGATCCAGAGTGATTGTAACTTGTTCTCTTCACTATTCTCGTGGAAATCGCATTAGGTGAACCTCGAAAAAGTCTTGTGTGCTTGGTTGATTTGTTTATTCTCGTTTCTTTGATTAGTTTCTTTTGTTTACATCTCATATTGAGTTATTCCACATTAAACTCAACAAAGTTGTATCAGAGCACCAAGTTGGTTGCAGAGATGGGAGACAAAAGTAGAATCGAGAGATTTGATGGAACAGAGTTCACAATGTGGAAGATCCAGATGATCGCGTGCCTTCAACAGAAAGATTTAGATGATCAATTATTTGGCTTAAAGCCAGAAGGAGCCGAAGTAGATGCAGTTGCATTGGCGGCTTGAACAAATTTAGATTTCCATGAGTAGGAAGACGTTATTCCACACTGAGAAAGCAAAGACCACTAAAATGGCTATGGATATTCTAAATGATATGTTTGAGAAACCGTTCGCATCAAACTAAATCCTTCACTTGAAGAAGTTGGTGAACATGAAATGTTCTGAAAGGGGTTCAGTGGTGGAGCATGTGAACAATTTTTGTATGGTCTACAATCAGTTAGAATCGGTAGGGTTGAAGTTCGTGGAACGAGCACATGCATTGTTATTGCTATATAGTCTTCCCGACAATTACAGTCCGCTAGAAAAGACTATCACTAGTACTATGACTGATGCGACTACTCTGAAGGACATTGTGAACAACATCATGAATGAGGAGGTGAGGAGAAAAAGAAATGGAGAATATTATGCATCATCTTCTAGCAACTCCGCATTGACTACTGAGAATCATGGGAGAAGCACAAATAGAGGGAGGTCAAAAAGCCAGAATTACGGGTCCAAGTCAAGAGCATGACATTGCAAAGATGAGTGCCGGCAATGCCATAAGTCAGGACACAGAAGAGACCAATATGAAGAGTACAAGCGACAACAAGGTGGGTCACAGGGAGCCAACATGGTAAACAACGATACTCATTTAGATAATTTGTGTTTATCTACTGCAGTTGATGCTATGCAAGATGATTGGTTTATAGACTCATGTGCTTCTTATCATTTTACACCCATGATGGATATTTTTGAGAATTACATGGCATGCAATTTCGGACCAGTGACAGTTGGAAATGGGCACATTTGCCTAGTTGTTAGAAAAGGAACGATCATAGTGAAAGCTCCTAATGGTGAGTAACTAGTCTTGCATTACGTGAGACATATTTCAGGCTTGAAGAAGAACTTGTTCTCAATCAGCGAATTAGACAGAGAAGGGTTTGTGACAAAATTTGGATTGGGAGAGTGGAAAGATTACTACAGATTTTAGGTTGGTGGCAAAGGAAAAATGTGTGGGCACGTTATATCAACTCACAGGAGGTGATTCAGGTGATATCATTGAAACAACTTCAACAGGTAGCTCACCCTCAATCTTATGGCCTGTTAGGTTGGGCCACATTGATAAAAAGGGTGTCAAGCAGCTTTGTTCTAGAAATTTTTTTGCCAGTGCTAAAGAAATTTGAGATGGATTTTTGTAAGAATTGTGTCATGGGAAAACAAAAGACAGTTAACTTTCAGTTGGGTGGACATGGGAAGAAGCTTAGTAAGCTAGAGTTGGTTCATATAGATGTGTGGGGTCTGGCTCAAGAATTCTCTTATGGTGGTAAGAGATACTTTGTCACATCATTTGATGATTCTACAAAAAAAGTTTGGGTTATGACAATTCGTGAGAAATCCGATGTATTTGAGACATTCAGGGCTTGGAAGGCTAGAGTTGAGAACGTGACGGGGTGCAAGGTTAAAGCACTGAAATCTAACAATGGCGGTGAGTACATTAGCAGAGAATTTATTGACTAACTGGCACAGGAAAGTATCCAAGGAATTAGAGCGGTTCCTAAAACTCTCAAGGAGAATGGATTGCAGAAAGAATGAACCGCACAATACTCGAAAGGGGGAGATGCATGAAACTTCACGTGGGTCTTCCTGTCCATCTTTCGGCAGCTACAGTGGATATAGTAGTGTACCTAATCAACCGTTCCCCATCTAGTGCCCTTGATGGGGGCATACCTCAAGGATTATGGTTAGGTAAACATGTTAATTACTCTCATTTGAAAGTTTATGGTTATATTGCATATGCTCTAATTGATAGGGAGAAAGGAAGAAATTGAATTCAAAATTCAGTAAGTGTGTCTTCATTGGCTATGGCGGCGATGAGTATGGTTACAGGATTTGGGATTTTGGGAATAACAAGATCATTCACAGCAGCAATGTAGTATTCAATGAAGAGCTCTTGTACAAAGATATACACACAGGTCAAGGAACTAAAACAGGTTTAGAACTAGAGTCATATTTAGATTCAGATTCAGATTCAGACACAAGTTTTGAAGCCGGTCCCAGTGGTGGGGCCCTACAGTGTAGCATCAACCATCACAGGAGGCTCATGAGGAGCCTAATGAGAATGGGCAGGAGATCCGAGATGAATAGGTATAGCCAGAGCCATTAAGGGATCCTGAAACGGTTGGTAAATCAGTACCTGCCTTGAGAAGGTCAACACGAAAGATAACGAAACTAATGAAGTACGATATATCAGCCAACACAGTTCACAAGCATATTCTGAAAATAGATTCAAGCGAGCCAGAGACTCATGAAGAGGTTTTGAGAGATAGTGCTCGAATACGGTGAGAGTCTGCCATGAGGGATGAGATGAACTCCTTGACACATAATCAACTTGGGAGTTGACTAAGTTACCTACAGGAAAGCTCTTGTGAACAATAGGATTTTCAGAATCAAAGATAAGGAAGATGGGAGAAAGAAGTACAATGAGAGACTTGTTGTGAAAGACTTTTTCCAAAGGGAAGGTGTTGACTACAGTGAAATCTTGCTCCAGTTGTGAAGATGGCTTCAGTCAAAATTTTTGCTTAGCATAGTTGTAGTTGAAGATTTACAGTTAGAGCAGTTTGATGTCAAAACAATATAATTTCATGGTGATGTAGAAGAAGAGCTGTATATGAGACAACGTGGAGGTTTTGAAGTTAAGGAAAAGGAAGACATGGTTTGTCGACTGAAGAAGAATCTATATTGGCTCAAATAGGCACCACGACAATGGTACTTAAAGTTTAATTGTTTCATCCAAGAAAAGAAATTTGGGAGATGTGAATCAGATCATTGTGTTTATGTGCGCAGGTATGACGAAAATGACACTGTAATTTTAGCTTTGTATGTGGTTGACATGTTGTTAGCAGATTCATGTATAAAAAAAATTAATGAGGTGAAACAATTGCTAGCATCTCATTTTTGTATGAAGGATTTCGGATAAGCTAAGCAAATTCTCGGCATGAAAATCAGTACAGACAAACAGAGTAAGAAGCTTTGGTGTCACGAGGGGGCTATATAAAGAAAGTGTTGAAGTGATTCAATATGTATGACACATGGCCAGTTACTAGTCCCTTGGGTGCACACTTCAAGTTATCAATAGATTTGTGTTCTACTTTGGAGGCAAATATGAAGGAGATAACTACATTTCCCTATGCCTCAGCTGTTGGTAGTCTTATGTATGCGATGGTGTGCACAATACCAGATATCACACATGCAGTGGGAGCTGTCAGCTGGTAAATGAGAAATCTAGGTAAAGTGCATTGGTATGTAGTAAAGTGGATTCTCAGATATCTTGCAGGTACTTCCGATCATCTCTATATTTTGGGGGTGATTCTTTGCAAATACATGTTTATATCGATGCAAACTTTTATGGTGATCGTGATGGTTGTAGGAGTACTACAGGTTTGTATTTACAGTTGGAGGTACAACTATTATTTTGGCTTCATAGTTACAGAAGGTTGTAGCATAGTTCGGGTTGTAAAATGAACAGGACGGTACATCGTCCGTTCGAGTCCGGATCAAGAAATGGTCCGACCGTGGACCATCCGAACTGTTATACAAACTGAACTTGAACAAATTATTAGGTCCGATGCTTTACTGTGTCTAGTCCGAGTCCGGTCTGTCTGAACAAACATAGCCTTCTGCTTTTATAACGAACCAAGACCCGACTATAAAAATTTTGTCCGACCTGGACCAAGCCGGACATAAGCCCGTCCGAGTAGAATTTCGGTCCGAGCTTGAACATATGGCTGTTCGGACCCATTCGTTTCGATTTACTTCAACTCTTTGTTCACATGATGGGTGATTTCAGTCGACTGTCACTTCATACAGTCGACCGTGAAGTGCTGTTTGATCAATTGTTGAGATCTAATCTTTTGTAATCCTATATATATTTATGGTGTAGATTATTAGGGTCAAGGGGTGATAATTTCAAGAGAGAAAGAGAGATCTAGCAGCTGTTCTTGAGAGAAGAAAATTCCTACACCTTGGTGGTGAGATCTAGAGTGATTGTAACTTGTTTTCTTCATTATTCTAGTGGAAATCATAGAAGTGCATCTGCGCAGGGAAGTAGGCATTACATTGGGTGAACCTTGAAAAAATCTTGTGTGTTCTTGTGTGCTTGGTTGATTTGTTTGTTCTAGTTTCTTTGATTAGTTTCTTTCGTATACATCTCAGATTGAATTATTCCGCATTAATCACAACAAGTGTTTAGACAAAAAAAAGAAAAAAAGACAAAAAAGAATTAAAGTCCTAATTTCTACATTAAATTTTACAGTTCTACAAGTTTGATGATGAAGGCTTTAAATGTAAAAACTCACATGCTGGCAACCATGTCAAAGGAAGATTGAGAGGAGAGGGATGCCAAGGCGGCGAGTACAATTGAACTTAGCTTATTGAATGCAGTTATGTATAATGTTCTTTTTGAAACTATTGCAGTGGGGTTATGGTTGAACCATGAGAGAATGTATGACGAAGAGTCTTCCAAACAACTTGTATCTTATGAAGCAACTGTATAATCTGCAGATGAAGGAAAATACTCCGATTCTTTCGCACTTGAACATTTTGTATAAGATTCTATTGAATTTGTTGCCCAAGAAGTAAAACTTAAGGAGGAGAGGACAAGACTCTGTTATTGCTTTGCCTTTCTCATTCTGAGTTATATCCATCTTGTATATGAAGGATATTCTAGAGTTGGAGAGGGTCATGATGACAATGCAAAATAGTGAGATCATGAGGAATCGAATTCTACTAAAGAGGGGTTAGGATTAGTTGCAAGTGGTGGTAGGGGGAGAACAAGGGGACATGTAGCAAGCAGTGGGAGATCTAAGTCTAGAACCAGTGATGACATTGATCCGAAAGGTTGTTACTTTTGTGGAAAATAGTGGCACTTCAAAAGGGATTGCCGGAAATATAATGAGTGGAAAGAAGGTGAGAGTAGGAAAGATGATATCCCATGGGAATTGCAGTTGAATAATGTAAATGCAAAATTGAATTTGGAGGAAGAAGACGGTAGTTTTTATTTGCTAATGGCAGCTAATGGTAAGTGAGGACTTTTTAGATGAATGGATATTTGATTTGGGGGTGATCGTTCCAAATCTACAAAAATAGGAGTTCGCTTAGCACATACAAAACTCTGGATGGTGAAACAATCCAGATGGGTACTAGTGTCGCATGTAAGGCCATCCGGATTGGTTGCGTGCAGGTTAGATGTCTGACGGTTCAATTCAGACATTGAGGGACGTGACATGTCCCGGATTTGAAGATGAATCTGATTTCCTTAGAAGAGCTTGATCCTATAAGTTTGCAGCTGAAAATGGGTGTTCTCAAGATTACCACGGGTTCTATGGTGCATAGAGAGGACAAAAAATCAAGAAATTTGTACATGATGATTGGAAGCACTATGACTGGTGGTTCTTCAATCAATGAGGTAGAGAAACATTTCAGGGAATCTTCAATGCTTTGACATATGCATCTAGGTCACATCAGAAGAAATAGTCTTCACCAGTTGTAAAGAGGGCCGCTACTAGCATGTTTTGAGGCATGCAAATTTTATCTATGGAAGAATTGTCTAAAGGGCAGGTAGCAGAAAGTAAGTTTCATGATAGGTATACATAAGATTGAGGGGATAGTAGATTGCATGCATATAGATTGTATATGGGCCTATGAAAATTAATTGTAATGGAGGAGCTCCCTACATCTTTACTTTTTGTTGACAACTTCTCAAAGAAGCTATATATGGGTCTATTTTTTCGAGATGAGTCAGGGTGCTTAACAGTTCACGGAATTTAAGACATTTATTAAGAGGTAGTGAGGGCAGTGGATAAAAGTTATAAGGAAAAATGAATACGCGGAAGGATTTTTGGATCGAGCTCCAGTATATCAGGAATAGGTGGGAGAGTCCATAGATAATAGGAGGGGACTTCAACATTACTAGATTCCAAGACGAACATAGAGGTAGAGGTCACAACCGATCGGACCAAGAGACGTTCAATAGAATTATAGATGATTTAGAATTGATGAAGCGAGAGATGACCAACAGCAAATTCACATGGTCCAACATGCAACGCAATCCAACCCTAGCCAAAATAGATAGAATTTTGGTATCAAACGACTGGGAGGAGATGTTTCCGCAAGCAAAAGTGAGATCAGTAGCTCGATATACATCCGACCATCTGCCGCTAGTGATAGACTGCGAACAAGACTATAGGAAGAAATTCTTTCCGTTTAGATTTGAGAAATCATGGACTACTTTTGATGAAACTCGGTAGGTGATTCGGGATTCGTGGATGTGTACTACTACCCAAAATTCAGCAGTTGGAATCTGGGTGGAGAAGACTAGACGTCTTCTGAGGGACCTGAAAGGATGAGCAAGGTTAAAATTTTCCAACACAACCGTAACTAGAGAAACACTTGGCAATCGAATCTTTGAGTTGGAAACTATGCAAGAGGAGAGAGATCTGACAAGATCAGAGATGGATGAAATGGCAAATGTCAGACTAGATATACAACACATACAAACTAGGGAGGAGATGCATTGGAAACAACGATCACGAATACAATGGTTAAAGGAAGAGGATGCCGATAAAAAATTCTTTCACAAGGTGGAAAACGGAAGAAGAAGATAGAATCATATAGCGGGGCTATTCGTTGATGGAAATTGGACTGAGAACGAGGAAATAATTAGAGGACATTTAGATAACAAATTTCACGAGCTATTGGGCAACAGAGTCAGAGCTAGGTGTGGGTTGACGCCAGATATATGGAGTTCCTCGAGGATAGATGGGAGCGAGGGAATCGAAAATATTTTCACGGAAGAGGAAGTTTATGAGGCAATCAAGCTGTTGGGACAAGAAAAGGCACCAGGGCCGGACGGACTGCCCATTTTTTTCTACAAGATATACTGGCAGATCATCAGGGAAGATCTAATGAATATTTTCAACGACCTTCATGACGGATGCGCAAACCTGGATAGGCTAAATTATGCATCAATTATCCTCATCCCGAAGAAGCAGGAAGTTCGCACGGTAGAGAACTTCAGACCCATCAGTTTACTAAACGGATCGTTCAAAATCGTCACGAAAGTGCTGGCACAAAGATTGGCACCTAATCTACAAGACATTGTGGCACAATCGCAAAGCAGATTCATTCGTGGAAGAGATATCATGGATAGCATAGCTGCAGCCCACGAGATCGTGTCCAGGGGCTGCAAAGAAAAGGTAGATGGATTTCTTCTAAAGATAGATTTTAAAAAGGCGTATGACTCGGTCCATTGGGAATGCCTAGACGAAGTTCTTCGTCTCAAAGGATTTGGAGTGAAATGGAGATCGTCGATGCAATGGTGCTTACAGGGAGGGAAATCATTTATTCAGGTAAACGAATGGCAAGGCAAGAAGATCCGGTGCAAAAGAGGTCTCAGGCAAGAGGACTCTTTGTCGTCGTTATTATTTGCCATCATAGCTGACGGTCTGGCTGAAATGATTAAAAAGGCAAAGGAAAGCAACATAATCAAGGGCATTCATATCAAAGGAATAGATCAGTCAATGAACATACTCCAATACGCCGATGATACTCTCTTATTTGGAAGGGCCGAAGTAGAAGAAGTTGTAGCTATTAAGGCGGCATTGGCATGCTTCCAGGGATGGTCAGGATTGAAGGTAAATCTGCGAAAGAGCTGCGTAATCCCAATCACTGACCAATTGTCAATCCCAGTTAACACTATCACTGCTATTTTAGGATGTGAGATCGGCGAGTTCCCATTCAAATATTTGGGAACACCAATAAGACGGGGACCACTAACGAGAGAGGAATGGATGCCACTTATCAAAAAGATTGTTAAGAAGCTGGCGGGATGGAAGAGTAGATTCCTTTCATTAGGTGGAAGGATCACTTTCCTTAATTCGGTCCTTAACGCAATCCTGCTGTACCTAATGTCAATGTTTGAACTACCAAAATGGATTATCAATAAAATAGATAAGAAGAGAAGAAGATTCTTATGGAAGGGAACCGAGGAGGGCAACAAAGGGTTCCATCTTGTAAAGTGGGGCAGAGTATGTAAAAGAAGAGAGTTCGGAGGGTTAGGAATCCTGAACCTACATGATATGAACCGAGCTTTGCTAAGTAAGTGGTGGTGGAAGATCCACAAAAGAAATAGAGGGTGGTGGTACTACTCGTTCGACCTTTGTCGAAGAAGGAAAAAGTATCGTTTCGGTGGATGCAGCGCCAAAGGGAGAGTATCGGCTCTCTGGAAAGGGATTTCCAAACAAGGGGAGATTTTTCATACAAATACAAGATGCAGAATTGGGAACGGGAAAAGTACAAGATTCTGGAAGGACAAATGGTGTGGGAATATTATGCTAAAGAACAGATTCCCGCTTGCTGTAGAAGTGGCGGTGAATAACGACATTTTAGTAGCAGATGTGTGGAAAAGAGGTATGCTTACATTCACGGTATCAGAACGAGTGACGCCGGAGGCAACCAGCCAGTTTGAAGAGTTAAACAGGTTCATTTAGGCAGAAGGAGGTCAAACTAATAACAAACCGGATGAAAGATGGTGGAACATCGAAGAGCCGCAATCCTTCTCAGTGGCGTCAATGTACAAATGGATTAACGATGGAGGGATCAGGTGCAAAGAGGAGAACGTCATATGGTACACTCAAGCACCACTGAAAGTTGAAGTGTTCAGTTGGCTCGTTCACAACGATGCCATTCCAACAAAAGTAAATCTTAAAAAAAGAAAAATGCAAATCGACGTTAGATGTGGGACTTGCTTACAAGCGGATGAGGATACGATACACTTATTTTTCACTTGTTCTAAGGCAAGACTAACTTGGGAAATAGTTTGTAGGGGGTTCGGGTGTGCACGGTGTCCTACCTCTACCTCAGAAGTGTGGGGTAATTGGAGAGACGAGCTAATTAGAATAGAGGATAAAAGGGCAGGGGAGTTAGCGGTAGCGGCAACCCTCTGGAGGCTATGGCTAGACCGTAACGACCTATGTTTTAGAAATATTAGCTACAGTTTTTCAACTTCTATGCATACAATTTTTCTTCTGATCCATGATTGGACAGGCTACGTGGGAGCAAAGAAGAAACTGAAGCTCAGCGAGGAGGAGTAGCGCTCCACAGTATGGAGGGGAGTGCAAGAAATTGGATAGGGGACGCAGCTCAGTTATTACTTTTGGATGTATTTTGATTAGTGATGTATTTTGACTAGCCAAATATCCTCGTGCTGAGACATTAACAGGCCTAGGTGGTTTTTAGTAGATGATTGTTGTTTCAGGGCTTCTATGACCCTGTTTTGGATGTATTATTGTACTACTTTGTTTCTTTAATTATCGTTAATGAAACGATGACAGAGGTCATCTTCTTATAATAAAAAAAAATGAATATTATGATTTTACTTCTTTGGAAGTCAAGATGTTTTGCAAGAAAGAAGCTATAGAAAAACAAATTTTACAGACTTGACATATCAAACAGCATGGGCATGAGTATGGCCTGAAAACTACGGTCAGGATCATAAAATGAGGTTTTCAGAGAGCTTTTGGGCTGAAGCGGTAAATCATGCATGCTACTCGATCAACCATTCACCATTTGTAGATAATGACCTTAAGACCCAAAAGAATTATAGAAAAGAATAGAAGTTTGTTATGTTTCACTTAGAATATTCGAATGTGCTACTTATATTCGAGTGGAGGATTCAAGAGTGGCTAGACATGATAGATAGTCAAGGAGATACTACTTCATTGGCTTTCACAAGGGCATCTAATATAGGCTGTGCGATCGGAAGTTGAAAAAAGTGGTTGTTATCCTGGATGTTGTCTTTGATGAGAAATTCATGTTTAGGGATGCACGCGAGTTAGGAAAGCCACCACGGAGAATAACAAAGGCCCTTGCAAGTCAGGTGGATGTTCGTGGTTCTCAGGATCTTCTCAAGTGCACTGATACAGAGAAAATTTCAGCTACCACAAACGTGGCAAAAATAGATGGTGACAATGATCAACCCAAGGTGGAGTTTTACACAACAATCCATAGGTACACAAGGAAAGTATCGGAAGGAACTAGTCAGTTGCAGTTCGGAAGAGCAGGTTTCAATTGCCGTGTCTCGATGAAGGTTGAAGAATTGGGTGTTCTTCATAAAAAGGCAAGTGTGGGTCCAGGATATGTGTTGTAAGTAGGTAAAGATCGAGTCTGAGGAATAAAAGATGATTTTTTTTGCAAGAGGTACACTCATGTAACATCCTGAATTTTCAAATCTTATTTGAATTAGAGTTGTTTGATTTTACGTGTTGCGCACGTGCAAATTTATGCAAGTATTTCTCTTAAAAATATTTCATAAACTAGTAATCCTAATTCTTCTCTTATTTTTATTTAAAAAGCCTAATTTAATCCTAGGCCAAATTGTCTCTTTGTAGCCCACATTAATTAATTAATTAATTAAATTAATAGAGCTCAAAGTCTTTTGGCCTATTAGTAAGCCCATTTAATTTAATTCTTTTTTTATTTAGCCTAACTTGTAGTGTAGACTCAATTAATAGACAATTAATTAAATTAACATGAACAACTTGTAAATGGGGACACTAGGGTGGCACGTGCATGCACTAGCATATGCATTGCACACCCTTTTAAGGTGTGGCCGGATAGTATTCAAGAGGAGAGGGAGAGTGGATGAGGTGGAGAGGTGGTTACTCCATCATGGAAAGTTATGGCAACTCGCTAATTTCATCTAGGCCCTTGATCCTTAACCATTTGATCTAATCCTAGCCTTCTATTCTCACTAAAAAATTGTATAAATACACCCCCCTACATTAGTTATCCTTACACCTAATCTATATCAAAAGAGAAAGAGAAAGAAATACAACTAGTGAGTAAAAGATTGAGAGAATAGTGAGTTCAAAAGATTGAGGGTTGCAAATTTGTGTGTTCTTTCCCCTATATTGGCCGGCCTACATCCCAAGGATCAAGAAGAAGGACAAGCACCGTCAAGCAAGGAGGAGACGTCAAATTGGTGGCTCAAACTAGGAGAAGAAGGTCTATTTTGATCATTCTAGGAGTTCTTAGGAGTTTCTTTTGTTTTCTCTCCAAATAAGGTGAACAATTTTCTCTAATTTCTAACTAGTTACCATACTAGGTTTGTGTTTTGATCATGCTAGAATAAACAAGATAAAATATTGCTTTATGTTAGTGCCATGATTAAGGAGAAAAAAATGGATCCTTGTGAAATTGCATGAAATGACTAGTAAAAATTAAATTGAATGATGTGATTAGAAATATTGTTGTGGTAATTTGATATTACACTAGCATGTTAATTAAGAAAGAATAAAATCTCTTTATTGAAATGTTCATGTATGTGGAAAAATGCAATATGAAGAAATGTGTTTATGTGAAAAGTGTGAATTATGAGAAATCTCCATGCTATGAAGTTAGATTGATTAAATAATTATGTAAGTTGTTGTTAGTAAGATTGATATTAAAGAATCCTAAAGTTGCATGCTATTTTGTTGGAAAAATGAACATTTTTGTAATTAGGACTAAGTCTAAGAAAAGATTGGATTTTTTTGTTAATCAAGAAGGAAAGAAGAAACTTATTAGTTTAATAAAGAGAAACCCAATTATAATCGAAAAGTATTAAGTAGAAATTCTCTTTGGAAAAGAAGTAATTTATAGTACATAATATTATTTTTGTGAACATTTTGTATAAATAAAAGAGCAGTATTTGTATAAAAATTGAGAGTCAAATGTCTTTAAAAACTCGTAAATTACTGTTTAATTCGAAAGAAATCCAGTCAGGAATTTATTTAGATTTATAGAGGAACAAATCACATTTTTGAAAGAAACGAGTTAACTTCATGAACTAGAATTGCTACAGTCGGATACAAAACCAATTGTAATTATTTTTCCTACGGGCTAGTCACTCTGTCCATTCTGGTCAGCGGGTGCAAATTAAAAACATCACTGTAGTAGGAGGTCATGGGTTCAAGTCTCTGTATACTCTTTATTTTGCCAGTTGTGAAAATAACTCAATACCGAGCCTTTAAGTATAAAAGAATTAAAACCCCACCCTTGATCACTTGGTGCTGTTGGCCTTTCTGGTCAGCTACTGCGCCACAGTACGGTTACTGTAGCGCAGTGCTGTTTGCTGTGTTGCGCGGTTCGAAACCTGGCTTCGGCCAAAAGGTTTTGGATTTCGATTTTTTTTTTTGGGATTTATTTTTTTTAATGATTTTTTTAAAGTGGAATAAATTTACAAAAATTATGATAAATATCCCGAAATTAATTAGATCCCATAGAAAATTTTTGTTGGTTTAATTGAGAATTATAGACCAATTTAGAGAGATTATAAAGGTACTTTTATGAGATAAATAAAGTAATATGTATTCCCTTCTTTAAGAAAAAGAATTGTGTGAAGTTTATTTTGGGAATTCATGACATAATACAATTGTGTGCATTTCTCTTAGTTTAAATAAATGAGATTTAGACCTATGAATATAAAGAATTATGAGATTAAATATGTAACTTGAGAAATTGTGAAAGGTGAAGTTATCAACAATTATGAGATTAAATATGTAATTCGAGAAATTGTGTAAATGAAATTACCTTGTCTCTTTTATGTGGAAATTATGCATGAATTGAAATGAAAAGAATGATCATGATAACTTATGAAGATATTGATGAGTGTGAATACTCAATTTATGAACATGAAATGAGATTTTGAACTAGAGGGTAGCTAAGTCCTATTACCGGCAAATGAATAAATTATTTTTGAGATGAACTATTGAGATGAAAGACCAAGTTTGGTCATATTGTTGATTGATATATAAGACCTGTATAGAGGAAAAAGCTAACTTTAGGGATTGATTTTATTCATGATTCAAATAATTGAGGACCAGACACATAGTGGTGATGTGACGAAAGTAAGAGAAAAACACAAGTATGAGGGCCATCAGATTGGCGGTGTGAGAGTGATTCACAGATTGCCTGTTTGATGCATCATGACACGGCGTGAGCACTACTCCAGAATTATCGTTCCGGTGGCGACGCTTGTGGAGTGTTTGGTGACTACGGGTGGTGCCATCGTCCCATGACGGAGGCTGAATTGTCCATAGGTTGCCTGCATGATGTGTCATGTCAGTGCGTGGGATTCCCCTCCATATAGTATGGACATGGACTCGTAATTCATAGAACATCTAGGTTACTTACCGTAGTTACCGTAGTAGTTTAAGTCATGGCGAGGGACTAAACCCTGCAAGATGAAGTACGATTAAGGGCTTGCCCTCGGACCTATGTAGTATGGGATGCATAAAATCCGAATAAGTGCGCATTAGTGTCATATAATTTAAACAACTGCATTAAGGACTAAGTGCACAACACAACACGACATTTATAGAATTGTCCCCGTAGTTTTGCTTGTGACAAGTGTGTGCTTTCTAAGTAGGAGAAAATTGATGTATCATATCCTTGCGTCAGTTGAATGAACTGATGAGCCCATAGTTTTTATGCAGGATAAAGTGACTGACAAGATTAAAGTATGCATGCTGCTTAAAGAATGTTTCAAGCGTTGTACATTTTATTCATGTAATTATTGTAAATTGCTTCCGCTATTTAAATGTAATTTAAGATGTAATAAAAGTTTTAATTTCCTTGTAAAATTATACGAAGAGAAGTGTAAAGATCCTGTGGAACTTCGAATTCAGTCTGTTTTGGAATTCGGGGTGTTACAACTCAGCAGGAAAGGAAAGACTGATGATTTAGAAAGGTTCACATGGTCGGGATGGAGTTTGCAAGTAAAGCTCAAGAAAAGCCTGGAATGGAGAGTTTCTGAAACAGGTTAGCTGAATCTTCAAATCTCTCCCATGAGGAAATGACTACGCAAGTTTCACTATTACCAACAGGTTAGCCTCTAAGTGGTGTCCAAATTTAGAGGGTGAACAAATAAATATGTCTCGGGTATCATTTACAAAAGTTCTGGGCGTAGTTGTTTGTGCTACGATGTTTTTGATGTGCTTGGCTTATGGTCGACTTAGATTTATGGTTGGATGATTTGGTCTGTATTGTTAGATATTATATATTATATTAATCAGTTTAGTTCCATATCAAAATATATATTACTTTAGTCTTTAGTTCTCTCATATATATATGAGACATTGTAATCAGTTATAATCAATCCAATAATTTTCTCTCAATCTCTCTGTTAACTTAAACATGGTATCAGATTTCAATCCCTAATCTCCTTTCCCATCCCTAATCCCTAACCCTAATTACTTAACCTCAATCTCCAGGCCTCCATTGATAACAGCAGTAGCACCATCATAAACAAAAATTCCCTCATCAACAGCAACCCCCACATCTTCATCCACTACAACAACAAGTGTAACCCCCACATCTTCATTCCTTCCCTGTTTCTCCACTGAAACCCCTCCATTACCTTTTCATCCCCTTGCTGCATACACCCATCAACAAACTCCACCTTCAACCTCAACCTTTCTCACCTCCACTAAACCCAACTCCTTCCACCACTGCCTCCTTGCTGCCTTCATCCCGAAACAAAACCCGAACTCTTCAACCATCTTCCCGACCTCCATCACAACCCGATGGCCACCAACTCTTTCCATCTTGTTGCTTCCTTCCCGAACCCCAAACTCCTTCATCATCCCGCATGCCTTGCCACCCCCATGCACTTTTCTCTCCATCCCATTCCCAAAAACCCTAACCTTAACCCTAACCCTATATCCCCCTACCCAAAAAAAGTCAAAACTGACCCGAAACCCACAAACCCGATATACAAATCCAAACCCAAATCCAAATCCAAATCCAAACCAAAACAACCCAAACAACTCAAACAGAACCCCACTTCTCTTTACTCCGCTCTGATCGTCGCTGCCGCTCGTCGCTGCCATAAAAAAATAATAAAAAAAATTACAAAAGAATTCAAAAAAATTCTAGGTACTAGTATTCTCCAATAAAACCCAAGTTTCGCCAGTATCTTGCATCTTTTTGCAATAAAAATTCTAGGTACTAGTATTCTTCCCTTCTCCACCGATTTTCTACCTATTGCATCTTTCTTTTCACTCATCCCTGATCCAGGCGTCGACAACAAAATCACCTTCCCGATCCATGCCTCCTCCCTCCTTCCAATGCCAACAACAGCAGCACCATCCCGATCCCCATCCAGATTCTGACAGCAATAGTGCCGCCGTCTTCCCGATTCAGGCCTCCTCCCTTCTCTCAACATCATTCATATCCCTGCCCCACCCCTTCTTCTGACAGCAACAACAGTAGTAACATCCCGATCCCGACAATAGCAACATCGCTGTCCTCATCCCTGCCACAACATCACCAGTCTCATTCCTCCTCGCCGTACATTTTCCCTTACATCTTCTGCCATGACCGTTACTTTAGCTCTACCATCTCCTGTTGATTGGGTCAATCTTCAGTATCACCTCGCTTAGTTAGAACTCCAGATCTTGGGTCCATCTGCTAATGCTAGCCCCTTTGCCCCTGCATTCTCTGTTACTCTCGGTATGAATTCTTTCTGGATTTTAGATTCTGGTGCGTCACATCATCTTACTAGTAATTATATACTGCTCACCACCAGCATTGCACTTCCCGCTTACTCTCCATTCCTTCACACAGCTGATGGCTCACAACTTCTCACTACACACTCGAGATCTATTAGCTCTCCTACTCTCACATTGCGTTATGTTCTTTATGCTCCCAATTTATCCATGAACCTTATTTCCATTAGTGCTCTGTGCGATAGTGGTCTTGCCGTCACATTCGATTATTTTGGTTATTCTATTAAAGATTCACATCCTGGACATGAGTTTGGGCGTACAGTCAACAAGATCATCTATATCATCTAGATTTTCTACATGCACATAGATCTCATCCTAGTTTTTTTGGTGCTGTGTCATTTGATGCCGATCTGTGGCACATACGTTTAGGTCATGTTTGTGAGTCTTGTCTCAAGACTTTAGCCTATAGTGGTGCTTTTGACCATCTTTCTTTTACATGTTTGTCTGTTTGTCAGAGTTGTCAGTTATCCAAACACATTGCACTCCCTTTTAATAACAAAAGAAATATTCATACCACTCATCCTTTTCAGCTAGTTCATTCTGACATATGGGGACCCTCTCCTGTACCTTCTAGCCAATGCTATCTTTATTATGTTGCCTTCATAGATGACTTTACTCGATATACATGAGTTTTTCTTATGTGCCAATGATCTGAGCTTCCTAACGTTTACTAAAGCTTTACGACCATGATTCACACTCAGTTCGGTGTACGCATCAAGATTTTTCGCTTAGACAGTGCTCGTGAGTACACTTCCACTAATATGCAATCAATTCTTCAGTCGCACGACACCATTTTCTCATAGTCATGCCCTCACACATATGCACAGAATGGTGTAGCTGAATGCAAACATCGTCATATTCTTGAGATGGCTCATGCTGGTCTACCCTCTTCCTCTGTTCCTCATCTTTACTGGGTTGAAGCTGTCATGACTCTGTCAGCTTCATTAACATCACGCCCTCATCTACCCTATCTGGTACGACACCTTATGAGGCTCTTCAACATTCATCATCGGACTACAGTATTATCCGTACTTTTGGATGCACCTGTTAAGTCATTCTCCCTCCCACTGACCGCACGAAGCTGACCGCCCGAGCTGTTAAGTGCGTTGACGTAGGTATCAGTTCTGAGCACAAATGATATTGTTGTTTTGATCCTTTGGCGTGTTGTGTCGTATTTTCCGTCATGTTTCCTTTGTGAAATACTCTCCTTACTACCTGTCCTGTCCTGAGGATACTAGCTTTCTCGATTCGCCGGTTACCTCAACTACCTCCCTAGACACATCTTCATGCATTCCCTTCAATCCCACTTCTTTGGCTCCTCTCCCATCTCATACAGACATTACGACTCTTGTCCCTTCTACAGAGGCCCCTCCTACACCACCTGCATCACCACAGCCCCATGCACCTACACCACCTGCATCCCTACAGCCACATGCACCCACACCACCTGCATTTCCAGAGCCGCATGCACCCACCCCACCGACCTCACATCCACACCCTACATATCCACCACCAGTTAGTTAGTCTACACGTTCCACTTCGAGAATCCCACCGACTCGCTATACACCTAATGCTACATACTCCACATGTGATCTCGAAACCTATCAGAAAGAGATTCAATATATGGAGTAGTGGGAAGCTATTACAGAGGAGTTCCATACCTTTGATAAAACTGACACTTGGGATGTTGATTCACTACCAGCGGGCGTCGAGCCTGTTAGCTGCAAGTGGATCTTCAATGTCAAATATTGACCTGATGACTCCACTGAGCGGCACAAGGCTCATCTAGTTGCCACAGGATTTACTCCGGAGCATGACATCGATTATGATGAGACTTTTACTTCAGTCGCATAGATGACTACAGTTTGCACTTTTCTTGTTGTCACTGCTATCTGCTAGTGGCCATTATATCAGATGGATGTGAAGAATGCTTTTCTTCATGGCACCTTATCTGAGGTTGTTTACATGCAACATCCTCTTGGCCTCACCACACATCCACGTCATGTTTGCTGTCTCTGTCGAGCTATATATGGTCTGAAACAATCCCCTTGAGCCTGGTTTGAGTGCTTTCACCATGTTATCACACAGGAAAGTTTTCGTCAACATTCATAGGATCACTCTATATTTATGCGGTCATCGCCGTAGGGAGAGTACTTCTACTACTGTATGTTGATGATATGATTATTATTGGAGATGACTCCGCAGACATTGCATCCACTCAGAGATACCTTCACCAGCAGTTTCATATGAAGGATCTTGGTAAACTACGCTATTTTCTGGGTCTAGAGATTGCCCACAGATATCGGGGATACTCATTTCTCAGCAGAAATATATATCAGACATTATTTCCTCTGTATGTCTCTCTGAAAGCCGATCAATCAATACTACTTTAGAGCTTCACGTGAAGCTTCATCCCACATATGGTGAGCTCCTTCCTGATCCCACTAGATACAGGCAGATTTTTGGACAGCTTGTCTATTTATGCATGACCAGACCCGATATTGCTCATACAGTCAGTATTGTCATCTAGTTTGTTTCATCTCCTCGACCAGTTCACTACAATGTTCTTCTTCGAATTGTCAGATATCTTCGAGGCATTATCACTTGCCCATTATTCATGCCTTCTACATTTAGACTAGAGCTTAGTGCATATTTTGATTCAGATTGAGCGGATGATCCTACTACCAGACGGTCTACCACAAGTTTTTGTCTATTTCTTGGTGATTCGCTGATCTCATGGCGAAGCAATAAATATGCAGTTATTGCATTTCTTTCACAGAAGCTGAGTACAGAGCGATGAAAACTACCACTAGAGAGATTTTTCATGTTCGGTGGCTATTATCAGATATGAGTGTCACTCTTAAGGAACTACTCCTCTTTATTGTGATAACTGGAGTGCCTTGCATATTCTAGGCAATCCGGTGTTTCATGAGCGGACAAAGCACATAGAGATTGATTGCCACTATGTCCGTGAGCGTTTTGAAGCAGAGACTATTTCACTTCATTCTGTGACCTCTTCACAGCAGATAGCATACTTCCTCACTAAATCACACATTGTCCAGAGCTTTGAATACTTGGTGGGGAAACTCACACTACTCGACCCATCGTGAGTTTGAGAGGGGGTGTTAGATATTTTATATTATATTAATCAGTTTAGTACCATATCGGAATATATATTAGTTTTGCTTCTCTCCTATATATAGGAGACATTGTACTCAGTTATAATCAATACAATAATCTTCTCTCAATCTCTATGTTAACTTTAACATGTATCAATGTTTTCAAGAACCAAGTTGCTTTCATGGTTTGTGCATGGTTTCATATGGGTTTAAAGTGGATCAACAAGGTGTTCATGTTGATGGTTTTGGCATAAAGGAGAATCCAGTTGATGACATGATCAGGTGATTTCCAACTGTAAAGGCTCAGGGTGGAGTGAGGTCCTTCAAGGTTCTAATTCAGTAATAAGAAGGGGAAAGAAATCTCGACAAAATAGAGGTCTCTATAAGGGGGAAAGAAGATTGACTAAAGAGGATTAAGGGAATGCAAGCCAGATCTCAATCGCATGTAGAGCTATTGAATACCGTCAAGATGGAGATTGTTAGGAATGAAATGTATTCAATGTGAAGAAGAGAAGGAAGAAGAACAACATCAATAAGATAGCAATAGGATATCAGTAATAACAACAAGGGAACATTTGAGTGCTCAAAATGACAGTTGACTATTCAAGTCAGTCATCCGTAGACTTGAGCAGTTGACTGCTTTTTCTCTCAAGTTGGATATGGGTGTAATTGCAGTCGACTGTCCTTTGGGGCAGTCGACCACGTTGGCTGCATAAATATGGTTTTAGCTTTCTTCTTCTAGTATTTTTGAGATTTATTTTATCTCTCTATATATATGTGTTGTGTACTTTCTAATATTAACACCGATAGATAGATTTAAGGAGATAACTAGTTTCATGAAAGTCTTGAGGAAGATTAAGATCCATAATTTTGGTGAGATCTGAGAGGGTATGAAATGTAATCTTTTTCTTCATCAATAAAGTATTCTCTCTTCCCTATGTATTTGTAGTGTGGTGATAATGGTAAGAATTGCAACAAATCAGGGCTGTATGATTCCAGCACAGATCCTAAAGTTTTTTACATTCAGATTAATCATAACAGACCTCTTCAATAGGTCTGGGCCTTCTTCATGCTCACTTACATGACATTGGCCGCTTTCAAGCCCATTAAAAATGATTGAGCCCACTAGGAGATACCCAACCCATGAGGGTTGTAAGTCAAATCTCTCTTGGGAGAGGGGGGGGGGGGGGAATCAACAGAAGATATGAGATTCATATCAATCTAATGGATTCATATCAATCTCCTAAACTATTTCTCAGGTCTATAAATACTCTCCCCCCTCCCCCAGTTAGAAGGTGATCTGCAATTTCTCTCTCATACTTTTTTTTCCTCTATGGTTCTGACTTGAGCGTCGGAGGGTCTGCCACCGGGGCCATCCCCGGTGTTTTAGGCCTTTTGCAGGTCCAACGGCCGCATCATAAACAGTCAAATTCAAATCAAGGTGTTCAATCAACGATCCAGATCCAATCTCAGGAGCTCTAAAAACTTTTTACGGCAACGATCAAAGGGTTAGTAATTTCCTTCAAAATATAAACTCACTATCTGTTTGTTCCCACACCAAAATAAGCAGCAATAGGTTGTCACCGTATGTGGGAAACTACACAGATCTATATAAAAAATCAGACTTACCATCATGCCACCGAGACTAAGAGGAAGAGCAGCGACCTCAAGCCATTGAGACAATTCTTTTTGTCAACAAGCTCCTCTCGTGGAGGACCCAATTCCTCCTCAATATCCGAGTCAACCCCAACAACCTAATCAAGCTCCTATCAACATAGAGGTACTGGGGGGCTCCCAACAAAGCCTTCATGAATCGTGCTATGAACATTGCCCTCCACACGATCATATCTCTGTCCATAATTCTTCCAGCTACTCGATGCCCTTGCGAGGTCCCCGGGGGTCAAGAGAACTCTGTCAAGTTATCAATGCCAGACAACATGAGATTGATCTAAGAATTCTTTTGGACGAGAGGCGTGCACGGGGCGAGACCTCCCGCTCAGAACTTCAAGAGAACCGGAGAAGCAACTCTCCCGCAGGCACAGATCAAGATACTCCTCCTCTCATAAGGGGACCACTACAGAAAGAAGCCCAACTCGTGAGTGTCTAAAACATCTTGCGAGAAACAAAGAGCTAGAGGCCCCAGTAATTAGGGCCGAATTGGATAACTTCAAGCATGACATCCTCCAAGCTATTCGAGAAACTCATGATCAGGGTCGATGCTCATGGAGCCACCATTCTACTCCTTCGAGAGAAAAAGAATCCAGCGACTTAACTAGATCTAAGGGGAAGGACGACCAAGTCCTTCGTTGCATTTGAGAAGTGGAAGACCGCTTGGAACAGATAAAGAATGAAGGGAACCGCTCCAACAAGGCTTACCACCCCACTCGACCACCATTCGGCAAATCCATCCTTGATGCACCAATTCCAAAGAACTTCAAAGCTCCTCAATTTGAATGACACGATGGTGAATTTGACCCAGTGGATCATATTTAGATTTTTAAAACTCTCATGATGGTCTACAATGCCAACGATGTGCTCATATGACGAACATTCCCCACAACTCTGAAAGGATCAACAAGGGAATGGTACTCCCTCCCCCCTCCATAGTCAATATTCTCCTTTGAACAGCTTGAGGAGATCTTCATAACGCATATCGTTACTAGCCGCAAGAATGAAAAAACAAGTGCTTCCCTATTGGAATTGAAGCAAAGTGACAGAAAATTGCTGAAAGACTTTGTTAAGTGCTTCACAGCCGAAGCAACGTCCATCTCCTCCGTAGACTCATCAGTGGCGGCTGCTACCTTCCCCCACAACGTCACTTACAAAGATCTGAAAGTCTCCCTTGTGAAGAAGCCTCCTAAAGACTACACTGAACTCCTAGAAAGAAGTGAAAAATATATCAGAGTCGAGGAAGCTCTTTATCCTCAAGGCAAGAACGATTCACCTTCTGGGAACAAACAGAAGAATGTAAGCGAGAAAAGACAAAGGAAATTTCAGAAAGACGGCGCAGGTCAACGTCATCCACCTCTAGTACCACGCTTCGACAAGTTCACTCCTTTTAAAAAAAGTGTATTAGCCATCTTCATGGAAGTTGAGAAGGACGAAATAATCTGCCCACCCCCAAGATGTCTACGTGTAGCAAAAGAAGGGATATGAACAAGTGGTGCGCATTTCATAGAGACCATGGATACACTACCGACAACTGCCGAGACATCAAAGAAACAATTGAAGGTTTGAATCTTCGGGGCTACCTCTCCTAATTTGTTCAGAAAAACAGCAAGGCCGAAACCCCTCCGGCACGGGGGACTAAAAAGCATCGAGAGAGTCCCTCTGAATCACAAGACTCAGAACACATGACCATTCTCCAGTCCATCCACAGAGATTCGATGGGGGGGGGGGGGGGGGGGGAGATTCCAACTCCTCCACAAAGCATTTGTCAGGAAAGTCAACTCATTACATAACATCCCGCCTATTAAGTGCACCGGGGTCCCAATATTTTTCTCCGACAAGGACTTAAAGGGTGTCTGAACACCTCATTGGACCCATTGGTCATAAACCTTTGCATGGTGAATCATGAGGTACGCAACATCCTGGTGGACAATGAAAACACAGTAAACATCATTTTCTTGAATGCATTCAACGGCCTCAAGCTCTTCTGAAACCGTCTCAAGCCCGCCAACTATACACTTCACGGATTCTCCTATGTCCCTGTTCAAATAGAAGGAATCTTCACACTTGGTGTGACAGCAGGAAAAGCCCCTGCTACTCGAACGAAACCAATGGACTTCATGGTGGTCGACATCAAAGCCACGTACAATGCTATATTCAGTCGTCCAAGCCTAGTGACCTTTCATGCAATTGCCTCCGCCTACCACATGAAGACGAAGTTCCTAACAACAGTAGGGGTAGGCCGAGTTGTACGGTGCGAACAAGTAACAAAAGCATGCTACACCGCTATAATGGGGGGCTCGGTCCTCCTTCTCGACGCAATAGAGCTATCGCCAGAAAGCAGTCACATAACTCCAAGACCATAAAAAAGCTTGAAGCCACTTCCATAGAAAATCCCGCCAAGAGCTTTCAAACCTGCAAAATCATCTCCCACTAGGTCCAAGTTCGTTCTCATCATAATACAGTAATAGACTTAAACCCCTCGTCCAAAGCCACTCTGCTCATTGAATGGAAAGAAACAGTCCTGCCTAAACACATTGGCAAACTTGAAGATCTCCCCATCTCTCCACAAAATAAGGGGAAGCTCGCTCCAAAACAGGCAAGTCTAGGCAAAGTCTACCAAGTTGTTCACCTAACGACTCATCAACTTGAAGACCCGGGGGGCAATGAGATATTAACATGGACTTGGAAAGTGGAACACATCATGAACTTCAACAAGGGCACTTAACACCCGCCTCGTCTATATATTTTTTAGTATTTTTCTAAATAAAGACCACTTTTCCTATCAGTCACTGCATGTAATAAAGACAAGCCACTAGAGCAGCCGGTTAGTTCATTTTTTAATAATATTTAGTATTAATTTTCTCAGAATTATTATACAACTCTACGGATGCAAACAATGAGTTAAATGCCAAGCTTACTCCGAAAAACGACACCACAAACTCATTAAACGCTCCTTATAAGACGAGTTCGGAGTCCATACCCGTGACTCGGAGTTGTTCTAGAAATTTGCAATGAAGTAAGTTCAGAGCTCAATTCGCCATTCGATCTGCTCCTGCAACTCATTAAACACATCAACAATAGGTTCAAAGTCCATACCCATGGCTAGGAGTTGCTTTAGCAACCTGCAATTAAGCACGTTTAGAGCTCAACTCGCCATTTGATATTCTCCTGCAACCTGTTAAATATCTAAACAACAAGTTTGGAATCCACACCCATGGCTCAGAGTTGCTTTAGCAACCTGCAAACAAGCACGTTCAGAGCTCAACTCACCATTCGATTTGTTCCTGAAATTTGTTAAATTCCCTTGAAGACAAATTGGAGGTCCGTAATCGTGGATTGTAGTTACTCCAGCAAACCTGTGAAAAAACAAGTTTCGGAGTTCAACTTGCCATTCGAAGTGACAATCAAAATTTTTTGGAGGACCTATACAGCAAGTTCGGAGTCCAACTCCCTCCTAGAGTTTCTCCTACAACTAGCTAAGTATAAAATGGCATGTCTGGAGTCCAACTCTCCCCAAGAGCAACTCTTACGACTAGTCAGTCCCAAAGACGACAAATCATAGGACAAGGTAACGGTATGTAAAAGATTTTCTTATTTCACAAACAACAAGTCTCGTTACAACTGTAGAATTACAATGAGTCTACGTTTCATGCCTAAGCATCACAACAAAAAGTCTTGCGAACACTATACAACAAGCTGTCCTACAAGTCGTCTTTCCAACTACACAATAAAAGGATGTTCCACCTAAAAGACACAAACTTCTTCACATGCCTCCTACCAGCTAACAACTCCCCAAGGCCGCCTAAACTCTTGTCGACAAAATTCAAGACAAGTCTTGCTTAGGCAGGGAAGCACCAAGTCTTTCCTACCACCTTCACTTGAGCAAGTTCCAACTCCGTCTCGCATGACCCGCCGCGCAAACGGACAAGTCCCAACTCCGTCAAATGCAACGTATTGCGAAGGAAAGCAATCTTGACATCCCAAAAACATCGTTTAGTGTACACGGCTACTTGTCAGCAAAAAAAAAGGAATTACTTCAATGCTGAACAAACAACTTCACTTTAAGAAGATTCAGAATACGCCCAACTGATCCACCATTCAAAATGAGTTCGGCGCTTCGCGCGCCACTCGAGTTCCTTCATCAAAACAACTCATTAATTCCATATAATGAGTTCAACACTTTGCTCTTCACAAGAGCTCCATCAACAACTCGTTAGCTCCATATAAAAAGATTTGAGCTCCATCAGCAACTCGTTGACTCCAAATAATGAATTCGATGCCTTACTCACAGCTCGAGCTCCATGAGCAACTCGTTGATTCCAAATAACGAGTTCGATGCCTGACTCACCGCTCGAACTCCATCAGTAACCCGTTGACTCCAAACAATGAGTTTGATGCATTGCTCGCCGCTTGAGTTCCATCAGCAACTCGTTGGCTCCGAACAATGAGTTCAATACTTTGTTCTCCGCTCGAGCACCATCAACAAATCGTTGATTCCAAATAACAAGCTCAATGCTCCGTTCTCCGCTCGAGCTCCGTCAACAGCTCGTTAAATCCATACAATGAGTTCAATACTTTGCTCTTCACATGAGCTCCATCAACAACTCTTTGACTTCATTCAATGAGTTCGGTTCCTCACTCACCGCTCGAGCTCCTTCAATAACTCATTAGCTCCATACAACGAGTTAAACTCCTTGTTCTCTACTCGAGCTTTATCAGCAACTCGTTGACTCCAAACAATGAATTCAACACCTTGCACGTAGCTTGAGCTCCATCAGCAACTCGATGACGCCAAACAACGAGTTCAGTGCCTGATTCACCACTCGAGCTCCATCAGCAACCTGTTGACTTCAAACAACGAGTTCGACTCCTTGCTCACTGCTCGATTTCCTTCAGTAACTCGTTGGCTCCAAACGATGAGTTCAATGCTCTGTTCTCTACTCGAACTTCATCAACAACTCGTTGATTCCAAACAATGAGTTTAATGCTATGTTCACCGCTCGAGCTCTGTTATCAGCTCGTTAACTCCATACAACGAGTTCAACACTTTGCTTTTCACACAAACTCCATCAACAACTCGCCGACTACATACAACAAATCTGGCTCCCTGCTCTCCTCTTGAGCTCCATCAACATCTCGTTAGCTTTATACAATGAGTTCGACACTTTTCTCTTCACACGAGCTCCATCAACAACTCATTGACTGCATACAAGGATTCCGGTTCCCCACTCCCCGCTCGAGCTTTGCCAACAACTCGTTGAATCCATATAATGAGTTCAACACCTAGCTCACCGCTCGTGCTCCATCAGCAACCCGTTGAATCCGAACAACGATTTCAATGCCTTGCTCACTGCTCGAGCTCCATCAACAACCAGTTGACTTCAAACAACGAGTTCAACGCCTTGCTCTTCGCACGTGCTCTATCAACAACTCGTTGACTCCATACAACGAGTTTAGTTTCATGCACTTTCCTCGAGCTTCATCAACAACTCGTTAACTCTATACGATGAATTTAACACCTTGCTCTTCACACGAGCTCCGTAAAAAACTTTTAAATCTATACAATGAGTTCAACACCCTTCTCTTTGCATGAGCTCCATCCACAACTCATTAACTTCATACAATGAGTTCAACGCCTTGCTCTTACCACGAGCTTCGTCAACAACTTGTTAATTCCATAAAACGAGTTCAATGCCCTGCTCTTCGCTTGAGCTGCGTTAACAACTCGTTAACTTCATACAATGAAGTCGAGCTCCATCAACAACGAGTTTAATTATCTCCTCACCGTTCGAACTCCGTCGGAAACCCATTGACTCCAAACAACGAGTTCAATGCCTTGCTCACCACTCGAGCTCGTCACCAACCCATTGACTCAAAAAAATGAGTTCAAAGCCTTGCTCACCGCTCGAGCTCTATCAACAACTCGTTGAATCCAAACAATGTGTTCAACGCTCTACTCTCCTCTGAAGCTACATCAACAATTCGTTGACCCCAAACAACAAGTTCAAATGCCTTCCTTACCGCTCAACCCGTTCACTCCAATCAACGAGTTCAATGCCTTGCTCTTCACTAAAGCGCCTACAACAGCTCGTTCACTCTGCACAACAAGTTCAATGCCCTTCTTTTAGCTCGAATCCTTCCAACAAGCCCTTGTCTTTCTGCAATTGACTATGCGCCCAATGCTGGCCTAGAGTCGTCTCTTCCAACTTTTTGGGATCAAACGACAAGCTCTACGTTTAATTCTGCCTAAGAGTTGTCCCTCCAAATTTGTTGGGCGCAAACCACGTGGTTAACGTCAACTCCATCCTAGAGTTGCCTTTACAAGCTTGCTGGGCACAAACAAAAAGTCATACATCCAACTCCATCACAGAGTTGTCTCTCCAAATATGTCGGGATCAAACGACAAGATATATGTCTAACTCCTTCTTAGAGTTGTCGGCAAGCTCTGTGTTCAACTCCGTCTCAGAGTTGTCCCTCTAAACTTACCGATGTCAAATGGCAAGCTCTATGACCAACTCCGTCTCAGAGTTGTCTTTCCAAACTCACCGGATCAAACGATAAGCTTTACATCAACTCCATCCAAGAGTTGCCTCTACTTACTTACCGAGAGCAAACGGAAAGCTCAACGTCCAACTCCATTTCAGAATTGTCTCTATAAACTTTCTGTGATCAAACGACAAGTCCTACGACCATCTTTGTTTTAGAGTTGCCTCTATAAAACTTGTTGGGCACAAACGACAAGTTCAACATCAAATTCCGTCTCAGAATTGCCCCTATAAACTTGTCAGGGGGAAACGACAAGTTTAAACATTAAACTCCATCCCAGAGTTACCCAAATTTTTTTGCTGGGGTCAAACAACAAGTCTGCAGTTTGACCGCCTTCCGAAGTTTGTTCTTATAATAGCTTTTCTAGGTCATCTACATACACAAAATCCAACGGAACAATCGTCCAACAACGAAGTGCTCGATCGACAAAATAAGCGAATAACACAACACTTGGTTGACGAAAGAACGGTTCAACGAAGCGAACAACACTACACATGGTTGACAAAAGAGCGATTCAACGAAATGAGCGACTAGACATTTGGTCAACAAAAGAGAAATTCTACAAGGTTGACCGCTCAACAAATGTCCAGACTAAGCTCGACAGAATGAGCCGACAAGCACAAGAAGCCATGATTCATAAAAAAGATCCTATTTGTTGATTTAAGCCATGGATTATAAAGTGAGCTTTGGGTGTATGCACACACACACACACATATAATTTTGTGCATACACAAAGAAGCAATCACCAACCAAGCTTCCAACCAAGCTTCAAACATGGAGATGATCAAGTTCCAAAGGCCAACTTCAAGGAAGAACAGTCAAACTCCCAACCCGAACTTCAACATATGGACTTTGAAGTTGATCAAATCAAGCTCCAACACTCGACAAATTCACCAAAAAGCTTCAAATCGACAAAGTTGAACCAACTCAAGCTGTCGGAGAAGATCAAGTCCAAAAGCGCATAGGCCACCATCAACTGCATTAGCTCTTAACTCAAAACCAACCACAAGCTTTGACACAAGCTTTGATCAACTCCAACCTGCTAGAACCTCAAACCTCACTCAAGCTTCACAAAAGCAACAACAAAAGAAGGAAATGGCTGAGTTCAAAAGCTCTAACTTTGAAGGAATAGAGGAGCTTAGGTTGAAGCCCAACTTAAATCCCAACTCGGGTTGGAACCCGACTCCAAAATCCAACTCCAATACCCGACTCCAAAGGAATGGAGGGCTTCGGGTCGAGGCTTAACAAGACTCCAAACTCGAACCCGAGTTCGAAACCACAAACTCCAACCTCGGAGCTGTACCCGAACAACAAACTCAATCACCACCTCAACTCGACGACGAGTTCATAGTACCAAAAACCTGAATCCATACTTGCCAAACTCCCTAGCTCGGCGAGCCACTTCAAAGAATTCATCAACTTGCCAAGCTCCAAGTCTCCAAGCACCGGAGTCGCCAGCTCTGATGTCGCCAAGCTCGAAGTTGCGTCAAGTTGCCGAGCTCTGAAGCGAGCTCAAAGTTGCGTCAAGTTGTCGAGCTCCAATCTGCCGAGCTCCGAAGTCGCTGAGATAAGGTTGTGTCAAGTTTTCGAGCTTTTAGCTGCCGCTCCAAGTCGCCGAGCTCGGTAGTTTTCAAGCTTCAAAGTCCCCAAGTCGCCGAGCACCACAACACGACCAAAACAAGGTCGACGATGAGCTAGCTTGACCAAGATGACCTCACCGAGCTCACAACTCGCCCACTGCCTAGGTCACCAAAACAAGAAATCAAAAAAAGAAGAAGACGAACTGTAGCTCGGCGAAATGGTTGGCCGTGTTGAAAGGATCTCACAGCCATTGCTAACCGTCAGATCACCTAGAAAATTGGGCGTGCATGAGATGGACGTCCCAAATTTGGCCACGCCAAGCAACTCATCCCTACTGATCTGCTTTCCTTCTCATCCACCCGATCGCCCAGATCCGTGAGCTTCATCACAATCGACGCACCATATTGCGCCACATAGCTCCTCACCATCGTAGCGCCATCACAGTTGTTCAATCCACTCGGCGGGTGAGCCAAGTAGTGATCAATGTGCGTGATTGCTTCAAAAATTTGCGTCAGGTCAGATAAATTAATAAAAAATCCCCAAAATTAAATTAAAATTCTAAAAAAATTATTAAATTTGGAAAATTAATTAAAATTTCTGAAAAATAATTAAAAATTGGAAAAATAATTTAAAATCTGAAAAAATCATGGAAAATTGCAAAAAAAATTTAGAAAAATCAAAGAAAACATTCGTATCCAAAAGCTTTTGATCATTTCCAGATATCTTTAATCATCCCTGAAAGCTAAAATTTTACTCTGGAAATCAGAAACAATGTGAACTACCTCTCGAAAGCCAAGAAAATTGCCTTCCAGGAGGGGGGGGGGGGGGGGGGGGGCCTTATGATAATGATATAAATTGTAGCAAATTAGGGTTGTATGATTCCATCATACATCCTAAAGTTTTTACAGGCAGATTAACCATAACGAGCATCTTTAACAAGTCCGAGCCTTCTTCAGGCTCACCTACATGATATGGGCTGCTTTCAAAACCATTAAAAGCGACTGAGCCCACTAGGAGATACACCCAGTCCATGAGAGCTGTAAGTCAAACCTCTTATCCCCAGACAAGAGAGTCTTATTTCTTAAGAGGGAGAATCAACAGGAGATAAGGAATTCATATCAATCTAAAGAATTCATATCAATCTCCTAAACTGTTTTTCAGGCCTATAAATACTCTCTCCCCTCCTCAGTCAGAAGATAATCTGTAACTTCTCTCTCAAACTCTCTTTCTCTCTCTGTTTCTGACTTGAGCGTCGATGTCTGTCTTTGGAGACATCCCCGGTGTTTCAGGCTTTTTGCAGGTCCATCAGCCACGTCAACAACCGTCAGATTCAAATCAAGGTGTTCAATCAACGATCCAGATCCAATCTCAGGAGCTTTAACCACTTTTTACGGCAGCGATCACAGGTTAGATCTTTAGTAGTTTTCTTCAAAATATAAACTCACTATCTGTTTTCTCCCACACCAAAATAAGTAGCAACATATGGTGTATGAGTTCTTGTGTGCTTGCGGATTGGTTCATTTTTGGTGTCATAAGGTATTTGATATCTCATAACTCTCAACATGACCTTTATATTTAAGTGAGTCTGGCCCTCACACTCTCACTCTGTGTCACTTGGCATGTAGAATAGACAATGACCTAACATTGAATGAAGTTTCTTTTTTATATATGAAATTGGAGGATCCTTTGGCTTCCCCAAAAGATTTACACTTTAATCTTGGATCACCCACATATGTTTATGGGTAGAGCCTTTTGTGGTGGGTCAGCTAGGTAAGAGAGAGAAAGAGGAAGAGGAAGAGGAGATGAAACATGAACGCAAAGCAAAGAAAAAAACAAAGCAAAATCTTGGAGTTGATGTGGGTGTGAGCAAACCCCACCTCTTAAATAAAGCCTTGGGTCTCTTTATTGAGAACCCATGATCATGACAATACATGAGAGATGTTTTGCCCCCCCCCTTAGGCCTCATATGTTACGTTATATATGTTATGTTAATAGTAAGAGGAGGCTCCCCGCACAGAAGCTTTCCCAGCACTCTGCAAGCTGGAGTAGGGACTACTATAACTGCTATTACTGCAAAATACAAAATAAAACCTATACTGTTACTAATAATAACTTTTACATCCTTAGTAGGTGTAATGTTTTGAAGAATTACTGTCTCATAAATCGTTGTATATGAATATGAGGAGTGTTGTTCTACATATATATATATATATATATATATATATATATATATATATATATATAAGAAAATTGATAGAACTAAAAATTTAAAATAAGATGTTTAGATGGAAGATTCTAAGTGCAACTCTTGTTGCATGTTAATTTTAAGTTGAACTGCAAATGAGTTGCATGCATAATCTCAGTACAAAGTCGAAGAAAGCAAATTAATAACCAATATTCAAAATTTTAATTATTTGAATCCTTTCAAAAAACAGTTTTAAAAATCTCAGAAACCCTCAGAGGAGGGGAGAGGGAGAAATAGAGTTACAAGGTATAATAATCTAGTTCATAAAAAAAAAGGTATAATAATCTTTAAGGTACTATATTTTTGTAATTGTGGCAAAAGATTAAAACCGCTTAAATTGAAATTAAATGGATAACACAAGATGTGACGTCTTCACAATACAACTTTCAGGATAAAGAATATTATATATGTAATTCTTGTTTATGAAGCCCAATTATGTCTGAAATACAAACACCAATTACTGATATACCAGACATCGACATGAGCATATACACATATACACAGAGCCGGTCCGAAGATCCGGGTTGCCCTAGACAAACCCATGTTTTGTTGCCTCTTGGTAAATATTTTATAATAGTAACAACAAAAATAAAAGTGAAAGCAAATAAAATTGTCTGCCCCCTTTTAGGTTGGATTTGACTGACCTAGTGGGTTGTTAACACCCAATTCTGTTGCCCTTATATGCTATACATACATAGGGTCATAAAAATTTTTGTTGCCTCATGAAAGGGGGGTTGCCCAAGCCTGCTGACTTGTTGGGCTTACCCCTGGACCGGCCGGCCCTGCATATACACTAACTAATGTACAAGAAATAGAATTAGCATAGAGTGGTTACAACTTCCATGCTAGTGACTGAAGAGGACTGGAATTTCTCCAACAGCAGAGAAAGGTGCATGCATTCTGCACCTAAAACTCAATATTTCCAGACCATAATTTATATCAGATTTTGTCATCATTTCTATATTGTTAAAACAAATAAAATTATATTTTTAATTAAGACTAATTTAACACAACTGGTAATAGAATAAAACATGCTCCCTATTTAAGGCCTATCTTCAGCAATATACACCACCGCCACCACCACCACCCTACAAACTAATCATTCACCATATAACACAATTATCAAACGGCGCTCCAATCATTTTCTCCTGAGTCCATCTTAAGCATCTTTATGGTTGACAAAGATGCTAAAATCTTAACCTAAACCATAAAATATATGATTTTGTGAGACTCACCGTTTCCTTCGGTTTTCAAGTTATAAAAATAGTAACCGCCATACTTACCGATGACATCAGTAGTCTATTATTTGATGGCCCATCATCAAAGATTTTTTATTTTTATTTTTATGCATTAAGTAAATTAAGCTATTACCAAGAATCTTAATAATGTTTTAAGGGATTTTAAGGCACCCAACAGTGATAAAATCATTCTAGACAAGTAGTTGTGTATCTGATAGCTAATATTCTCCTGCTCTGCAGAATGTTAAATTAATATATTGTTTCAGAATTATTTTTAAAAATGATTGGATTCTAGTTTGCTTTGAAAATAGTATTATCTCTTATTTTAATCCCAAAAGAAGGACAGTTGTTTAGCACCAACCCAAACTGCCAAAATACTTAGAACTTGAACAAGACATTTGTTTAAGCTTGGGCAGAGTGATAAGTTGTTGTGACTTTTGGCACATTGCATGAGATTCATATTTCTATTCTTAATTAGGTTTATTAATCGATATTAATTTTAAGTTAGTTTAATTTAGAAGTAGTTATTTGTTTGAACAAATATGAATGGGTTGATTATCAGTATGTTTATTGTTTTAATAATGGGAAGCCCAATAGAGACGTGTTCTCTCTTTTTACCTTTATCTGTTATTTTAATGTGATAGCTGAGATTTAATTTTCGTAAAATTAAGTGTATCTGTCTTCATGTCTCCATCACATTATCTGCATTCATATCTTTCTCAGCATATTGCAATCAACCATGAGGGTTCCACCAAATTAATTTATTCATTATTTTTTTTGATTGCTTATTATTCCATCAATATAAAATTGTGGCTCTCAATTGCTTATTGAATTTATGCCTACTATATTAATTAGTGAAAGAAGAGAGCCTACACTCCAAATTCTTAACCCTATCAATATCTCTACTTGTAATAATTAATCTAGATGTATATATATGTCCATATCTAAGAATACAATATATGGAAGACTAGCTAGCTAGGGTTATTCTGGTTTTTGTTCTTTATATATATTAGATTTCCTTTGAAAATAACAGAATTATAAAGGAAAATAAATAAAGTAATAATGGACAGTCTTAACATTGTTGACTAAAAATGCTCTGATGTTAGTAGTAGCTAAATGGTATCTATTAGAAACTTTTAATTCATGAATAATTACTTTTATAAAATCTTGTGAATTCATGAGATAAACAGTGGTCAATAAACAGAAAGAGGGGGTGCATGTGGGACAGTTTTAAATGTGTAGCACCGAGTATTTGGTTGTTTACAGAGAGCATAAAGGTTGAAGAAGTTTAGTTTTTGAATAAAGGGCTGAAGTTGCTGTTCCGAACCTAAGACCTTCTTTTTGTTAGAGATTATGAGAGATTATAACAATAGAAACTAGAGTTAATATCTAAACTAAGGTGCTTGAGATATTTACCCTAGGTATCAAATTTGGAATACCTAGACTACTATCACAAGCTAGTATTTATAGGATAAATACTAGTTTGGGTACTGGGTTCTCAACCCACTCAACTCGCGTTCCGAAATCCATACAACTAGTATGTGTCACACACGTGTTACCCATAGAATAATATTACACATAATATTATTCATATAGTGAGAATATACCTATATATCCAACAATCTCCTCCTAGACGTACTGGATTATCTTATCAGTTTAACACGAAGTTGACTGGCTGATAGAAGTCTTAAAATAGAAGAAATGCATCACTCAATGTATAGTTCATCAGGACTAAATCAATTATAAATCCGAATAGTTCAAAAAGACTAAATCAAAATAATTAAATAGCTCCCAAACCATATCACAACAGAATAGTTCACAATGACTAAACCAACTGAAATAATCTGTCATAGTTTCAAAATCAAACAAAGCAAATAAACTTCAAGAACAAAATAAGAGTTTTAAGCTCAATGAACACAAGAGTCTTAAACACAACAGAAGTTTTACCAAGTAAGTGACTAATTTATTCTCGAGAGAAATAAACTGAAACTCTATCCTTGCACACTGCTTTATGTTTACTCTTCCATTTTGAGCAAATCATTATTATGAAATCTATGTTGACAGATTCAAATCCTCCATCTTTGCTAGCTTATTGAAAACAAAATTATCAAGAGACACATCTCTAAGAATTCCAACGAATTTCACAAAGTATCTAGTTCCACAAAAGAACTTAGTACAATTCATAATTAGCTTAGCAAAAATGTAACGCACGCATCACAATTAAGTTTCTTTAACTAAATAAAGAATAAGAACTATTATAGTTTCTACACAAGAACTATACTATGATTCATATTGGAATGATAGAACAGTCAAATCAATTATGGTTAATTCTGAATCATCAAAATTGGAATGAAACAAGAATCCATAAAAGAGATATATCATCAAAATTGGAATGATATAACGACATTCTAAACATCAGAAACACATCGACAAGTTTTTATGTTTCGTATTGAAATAATATGATTATTCTAAGTACATTCTTTAGATATATAATACCATCAAAATTGGAATGACATTATATATTTGTGGAATTTATGTGGAATCATCAAAATTATCTAAAACATGTCAACTGCCTAAAATTGATGCTTAAGTTTGAACTTCTCTATGGCTTCAATTGGATTCTAAATTTCAAAACAATTAGGAGTTAAAGCTTTGACTCAATAGCTTTTAATTCTATTTTCCCCACAATTTTGATAATTAGATCACTTTCAAGTCTCTTACCAAGAGCATTAGCCATATTTTATTTCAATTGCACTTTATTTATGAGAAAGTTCAAGTAGGCTTCTTTCAGCCTTAATATACTCCTCTTACTATTATAGAGTGAGTTATGAGCTACAATGCATTATAGCTTGATAGCTGCATAACAGAATTAGAAAGTTACTTAAACTTCTTAATGGATGACTAGCAACAATTTTTTCTATCCACTCAGCCTTTTTCCCTATAGAGGATAACACATAGAGGTCTGATTTCATGGATGATAGCACAGTGCATGTTTGCCTTTTAATTTTCATAACATTCTATTCCTCCTAGTGTAATATTAAGTTATTGACTTAGTCTTTCTCTGGTTTTGTCTTTGTAATTATCTCTAACCATGATTGTAGGATTCAGTTGTAACCTCATGAGTTAGTTTAGGAAATATTTCTTTGTAATTATCTCTAACCATGATTGTAGGATTCAGTTGTAACCTCATGAGTTAGTTTAGGAAATATTTCTTTGTAATTATCTCTAACCATGATTGTAGGATTCAGTTGTAACCTCATGAGTTAGTTTAGGAAATATTATTGTAAACTCTGCTGTATAAAGGTTTACGCATCAGAATGAGAAAAATCAAGCAACCTTTTTCATATTTATCATTTCTTCACATGGTATCAGAATAGCCTAAACCGATCCTACGCTATGTCTTCCGAAAACAACTAGATTACTCCTTCTGCTACTCAAATCTTGTTCACTGCTTCTGGTGGCGCCGCGGCCAACCTTCAATTCCCGGCGCTAGCAGTCCGTCTCGATCGCTCCAATTACTCTCTATGGTGCGACACTATTCGCTCGGCTCTTGAGGCTTATGAGCTTGAGGGATTTCTTGTCGCTGGTGGTGCTCCTCCGCCGACTGTTTCATCGGCCACAGGTTCATCAACCACCACCAGCCCGAATCCTGACTTTGTTGCTTGGAAGCGCAAGGACCGGCTGGTTCTTTTATGGCTGCGATCCACTCTCTCCACTCCTATGCTTGGTCACGTTGTTCGGGCTGCCACAACTGTGGAGCTTTGGTCCATGTTGGAGCAGATGTTTCACTCCCAAACTCGTGCCAGGCAGATGCATTTGAAACAACAACTTCAATTGCTCTCCAAAGGAAACCTGTCTATCTTGGAATATGTTGAGAAGAAAAGGGCAATTTCTGATTCCCTCGCTGAATGTCTCACCTCTGCATCGGACGAGGATTTTGTCTCTTTTGTGCTATTTGGCTTAGGGGCTGAATATAGTGCGTTCAAAACAGCCCTAAGTATGCGGCTGGAACCGATTTTGTCGAATGAGCTGCTCGGCCTCCTTCTTCAGGAAGAACAGCTCATACTTGACTCTTGCACCGAATCCAGTTTTCCGGTGGCCCATGTTGCTCATCGGAGAGGCGCGGCTGCAAATCGACATTCCCCATTAGACTCTGCCACGTCTGGAGACCATTCCCATCTGGTGTGTCAAATATACGACAAGCAGGGTCACGAAGCACGGAATTGCCATTAACGACTGAACCTGTCTGCCTTCCCTGCCACCAATCGCCGCGCCGCTGATCGTCTCCGCCAGTCCGCCAGCAAGCAGGCTCATGTGGCGTACACCGCCAGCCTGTCCGCCATCATTGACCCATGGCTGGTCGACTCTGGAGCAACGAATCACGTCACGGCTGACCTGTTCGGCCTCAACCTCCAGTCCGAGTACACCGGCGGTGACAGCCTTGTCGTCGCAAATGGTCAGTCCCTTCCCATTACGCATACAGGCAATCTTTCTTTATCTGCTAAACATGTTGCTAAAACCCTTACCCTTAAAGATATTCTTGTTGTGCCTAAAGTATCTAAAAACCTTCTTAGTGTTCGTCAATTATGCCTCGATAACAATGTTTTTGTGGAACTTCATGCTAATCATTGTTATGTTAAGGACCTTCAAGGCACGAGAATACTCAAGGGAATCGTTGAGAATGGCTTGTACCGGCTTCCTGTTCGCTCACCCGCTCCCAGAGTTTTTGTTGGTGAACGAGCCTCTGTCTCTTGTTGGCATCATCGCTTCGCTCATCCTCATGGGTCCATCTTGCATCGTCAATTAGTTACTTTTAATTTGCCTGTTTCTGCAAATAAATCATTGCCTTTGTGTAGTGCTTGTCAATTAGGCAAGAGTCAAAGACATCATCTACCCCCTTGTCATGTTCCCTCTAAAAATTCTTTTGATTTAATTTATTCAGATGTTTGGGGCCCTGCCTCTGTGTCTTCTTTAAATGGTAATCGCTATTTTGTCATTTTTATTGACGATTGCACCAAATTTGTTTGGGTTTATTTCCTGGCGGCTAAGTCTCAGGTTTTGTCTGCCTTTACATCTTTCAAAACTATGGTTGAGACACAGTTCTCCACTAAACTCAAAGCTTTTCAATCTGATTGGGGTGGCGAGTACCGTAATGTATCAACTTTTCTTGCATCTAATGGCATACTTCATCGTGTTTCTTGCCCTCACACTCCAGAACAAAATGGTGCTTCTGAAAGACGGAATAGGATTATCATTGAAAAAGGGTTGGCTCTTTTGGCACATTCCCATCTTCCTATGGAATTTTGGGAACATGCTTTTCATACCGCCATTTACTTGAACAATAGAACTATAACTCCTATTCTTCAGAACAAGTCCCCTTATGCATGCCTATATCAGCGTCACCCTGATTATAATTTTCTGAAATCCTTTGGTTGCCTGTGTTTTCCTTATCTTCGCCCTTACAACAGTAGGCAAGTTGGAATTCCGTTCTATGGCGTGCATCTTCTTAGGGTATAGTGCTAAACATAAAGGCTATCTGTGCTATCACGTTTCTTCCTCTCGAACGTAAACTGCTCGTCATGTTGTCTTTGATGAGTCTTCTTTTCCTTTTCCGGAGCATAATTCTCAGATCGGTCAGCCAGATTCGCCTCGTCCTGAACTCTCTCTTTTTTCGCTTCAAGAAGCTGCATTGACACCACTCTCGGTTGAATCTCCTCCTTCGG
Organism: Hemerocallis citrina; assembly: GCA_017893485.1. Taxonomy (NCBI): domain Eukaryota; kingdom Viridiplantae; phylum Streptophyta; class Magnoliopsida; order Asparagales; family Asphodelaceae; genus Hemerocallis; species Hemerocallis citrina. The sequence continues at coordinate 285,230,151 of CM030360.1, read as the reverse complement.
ATTCTTCTCGGCCGACTCCCATTCAGCCGCTGTCTTCATCTCCTTCCGACCTCACGCCACATTCCCACACAATGGTGCCACCTTTCCCACCACTGATCCCTTCGCCGGTTATGCCATATCAACATGCTCCCTCGTATTTCCGCCCCTCCACAACTTCGACACACGGTATGGTCACTCGAGCCTCCACTACTTCCCTTAAACCTAAAGCCTACACTGCTACCAAACACCCTATTCTCTGTGATTCCTCTGATTTTGAACCCAAAACCTTCTTACATGCCAAAAATAACCCTAATTGGCAACATGCTATGCAACTAGAGTTTGATGCCTTAATTGCTAATGGGACTTGGGACTTGGTTCCTAGGCCCCCATCTTCTAATATTGTTGGTTGTAAGTGGGTTTTCAGGATCAAGAAGAAACCAGATGGCTCTATTGATCGGTACAAGGCCCGTTTGGTTGCCAAGGGATACAATCAAGAAGAGGGAGTTGACTACTTCGACACATTCAGCCCGGTCATCAAGCCTACCACGATTAGGGTGGTATTGAGCATTGCTATCACTCGTAACTGGCCTCTCCGCCAGGTTGACATTAATAATGCCTTCCTCAATGGTGATCTAGCAGAAACTGTCTATATGGAGCAAGCACCGGGTTTCACTTCCCCTGATCGGCCATCATATGTCTGTCGCCTCAAAAAGGCACTTTATGGTCTCATGGAAGCTCATCGAGCATGGTTTCAGAAGCTCGACCAGGCTTTGCTTCGTCACGGGTTCCGGCAATGCATCTCCGATACCTCTCTTTTCATCAAGCGTCATGGCTCCGATGTTGTCTATGTGCTTGTTTATGTGGATGACCTCATTATCACCGGTTCCAACTCTTCCTTCATTGATGAGTTTGTCAAGTATCTCAACTCGGTTTTCTCTCTAAAGGATTTGGGTGCTCTCAACTTTTTCTTGGGAATTGAAGTCCGTCGTAATTCAGCTGGTCTTCTACTCTCCCAACGAAAGTACATTTTGGACCTCCTTGATCGAAGCAACATGATGGGTGCTAAACCCATAGCCTCGCCAGCTGTTCCAGGTTCTCGGCTCGTTTCTGGCAGTGATCCGTTCTCCGATGTCCATCTCTACCGCAGCATCGTAGGAGCTCTCCAATATGCCACCATCACCCGGCCTGAGATTTCCTACTCAGTCAATCGGGTCTGCCAGTTCATGCACCAGCTGTCGGAACATCATTGGGCTGCAGTCAAACGAATCCTTCGCTACCTCAAGGGTTCACTCGATTCCGGCCTCTTCTTCCGTCCTGCTCGTGACACTCGGCTTGTTTGCTTTACTGATGCTGGCTGGGCTTCTGATCCCGAGGACTG